>JBBPBX010015013.1:37639-50084 GCA_038048925.1 Garcialebias charrua
GTCCGGGGGCCTTTCTGGGTGGAGTTTGCATGTTCTCCCCGTGCATGCGTGGGTTTCCTCCGGGTACTCCGGTTTCCTCCCACAGACCAAAAAACATGCTTGTTAGGCTGATTGGTGACTCTAAATTGACCCTAGGTGTGAGTGTGAGAGTGGATGGTTGTTTGGTGTGAGTGAGACAGGTCCCTCTTGTAAATGAGTCCCCGTGACTCAACGAGGCTAGCCTGTATAAATAAAGGTTGAATGAATGAATGAATGAATGAAAATTCAGGTTGAATAGTAATTCACGGATTCTTTTCTTTTTTCAGGTTTACCATAACACTTCTGTGATCATTTATGATGAATGGTGAAACATAGACCCACAAAGTTACAATGAAACGTTGATTTAATCGGTATGCCAGAGACACTACCTTTTATTTAAAATAAATAAACAAAAATTAACTCCAATGTACACTTGATTGATTGATTTCAATTTCTTACAAATTAAACTCATCAGCAAACTTAATTGTAAACAACAGACATAAGTAATGAGGGTGACAGTATTACTTTTATCTAATGGTCCTTAGCTTAAAATATATTTACCAGCTTAACATAAGTCAGAGTCAGATAATCTTTATTGTCATTTGCACCGCATGTGGTACATGTGATGAAATGAGATTATGTACACAGGGTCCCAGTTACATTCAACAACAAAATGTAAGAGAAAAACAGTAATAACATCTAGGATTAACTAAGAAAAACATCAACTAGAAATACACTAAGCACTAATGTAATAGAAAAACAAAATCATTACAAACAGACAGCCGCACGAACATGAGTCTATATGAGCAAATGGTCACATATGAACACAGCAACAAGAAAACAGATCAGCATCAGCATGATGTGATATTTTGCAGTGTTTACTCTTATTATTTATTTATTCATGAGTCTAACAGCCTCAGGGTAGAAGCTGTTCCTCAGTCTAGTGGTTCTACACTTAATGCTCCTCAACCTCCTTCCTGAGGGGAGTGGGGCAAAAAGTGTGTGTGCAGGGTGAGTGGGGTCTTTCATGATGCAGGTGGCTCTTTTCCTGCATCTGGAGGTGTAAATGTCTGTGATAGAGGGGAGACTGACTCCGACAGACCTCTGTGCAGCCTTCACCACTCTCTGCAGAGCTTTTCTTTCCGCAGCTGTGCAACCTCCATGCCACACATTGATGCTGGAGCACAGGATGCTCTCCACTGCGCACCTGTAGAAGGAGGTGAGGACCGGGCTACTCAGACCAGCTCGTCTCAGTCGTCTGAGGAAGTAGAGTCTCTGATGACCTTTCTTGATCAGGCTGGTGGTGTTGTTGGTCCAGCTGAGGTTATCATTCAAGTGTACACCCAAGTACTTGTAGCTGGAGACCACTTCCACTGCAGATCCACTTATGTTCAGTGGGGTGTGGGTGTGTTTGTTCCTTCTGAAGTCCACAATCATCTCCTTTGTCTTCTTCACATTTATGTGAAGGTTATTGTCTTTGCACCAGCTCTCCAGGTGTTCCACCTCCTGCCTGTAGCTGGACTCATCATTGTTCGTGATGCAGCCCACCACAGCTGTATCATCTGCAAACTTTACAATATGACAGCCTGGATGGGTGGCTGCACAATCATGTGTGAGCAGAGTGAACAGAAGAGGGCTTAACACACATCCTTGAGGAGAGCCAGTGCTGAGGGTTATGGTGGAGGAGGAGAAGTTGTGGATCTTCACGGACTGAGGTCTGTTTGTTAAGAAGTCTGCGACCCAGTTACAAATGGAGGGGCTTAGTCCAAGTGTAAATAGTTTGTCCATCAGGGTTTGGGGGATCATGGTGTTGAAGGCAGACGTGAAGTCCACAAAGAGCATACGGACGTATGAGTCCTTCTGATCCAGGTGGGTGAGAGCAGTGTGGACCACAGAGGAGATTGCGTCCTCTGTTGATCGGTTCTCACGGTATGCATACTGATGGGGGTCCACGTTCATGTTGATGGATGTTTTGATGTGAGTCATGACCAGTTTCTCAAAGCATTTTGCGACTATCGGGGTGAGGGCCACTGGCCGATAGTCATTCAGGCCAGTCACTGTGGAGCTTTTTGGGACTGGGATGATGGTGGCAGTCTTCAGGCAGGTGGGAACTGTTTCCAGGGCAAGTGAGGTGTTAAAGATGTCTGCCAGCACATCGCAGAGCTGATCAGCACATTCTTTTAACACTTTCCCGGGAATGTTGTCCGGACCGGTTGCTTTGTGAGGGTTGATTCTCTTGAGACTACTCCTCACTTCTGCTGCGGTAACGCTGAGACGCTCTTCATCCGGTGGTGAGGTGAGTCTGGTGCTGGGTGGTCTGTTTGGGTCCTCAAAGCGTGCATAAAACCTGTTGAGGGCATCTGGCAGAGATGGATCTCTGGGGCATTGTTCACTCCTTCCTTTATAGTCTGTTATGCACTTTAATCCCCTCCACATGCTCCGTGGGTCTTGTGATGTGAACTGACCCTCAATTCTCTGTGCATACTTGGCTTTGGCCCTCTTGATTCCAGCAACCAGCTCGCTCCTAGTCCTTCTCAGCTCCTCTGAGTTTCCAGACTTGAAGGCAGTATTCCTGGCTGCCAGCAGGGTGCGAACATCCACATTTAACCATGGTTTTGTGTTTGGATAACATTTAACATATTTTTTGATTGAGACACTTTCTGAGCATGTGCTGATGTACCCTAGTGCTGATGTACCCTAGTACTGATGAAGAATATTGCTCAAGGCCAACTGATCCTCTGTTTTTTTTCAGCATCTCCTCTGAAGACGATGACAATAAGACAATAAGATGAGGGAAGGAGGAAATAGGAGGAGAGGAAGAAATAGTTTAAAGGAAATGAATTGTCTTGAGTATATGACCAGAAATGACACTTTCCATCAGACTTCTGCTGAATCCCAGGTACGTTTGTAAACAGCTGACTCATTACCTTTAAAGGAGAAATGTAATCAAATCTGAAAAAATCGATATAACAAGAATTTCATATAGCAAACAACACACATAAACATACTTAGTATGCTTTTTTCAAGTCAGTAGCTTAAAGAAATAGTTTTTTACATTTTTCCTGCTACATGCCGAAGTGCAGTGATTTCTGTAGTAATTTTCTGGACGCACTTTTATGACGCAATACATAGTTCCCATGTGACGTCACATAATGGGCATTTCCGGGTTGTCCGCCATTTTAGTTGGTGATACCTCCACTCCTGACCACTAGTAGCAGCGTAGGTTACGAGCAATGTATTTTTTGCGGTTGTTTATTTGTAAATAATTGCAATATTTATTTCGTGTTGGGACTGGTTGTACCAATCGAGCAATTGCCAGCAATTGCCAAGCGTAAGTTTTACGTAATTCCAAAAATAAGGAAGCATGAAGGACCAGATACAGAAGCTCACCACTGAACGTCGGCGAGTCTGGCTGTGTAAGATCAACCGCAAGGAGGATTTGCCATCATCAACATCAAAAATATGCTCCGATACTTCAGGTAAGCCAAAATTGTATGTGATTAACTTAGCGAAACTGTGTGTGTTTGAACAATTTTTTTCATGATCTAGCTCCTCTGTGACTGTCGCTAGCTTAGCAACGCTATGCTAACATCCACACCGTAACACAGACAACAAAGTGCCTCGCTCGTGTTTAGCCTCGACTTTCTGTTGTTAGGAAGCTGCTTGTTAATAATGTATTTTGAACCTTTATTTACCCTGTGACATCAGGCTGACACACACGTTAACACCTGTAGTCAGTCTGTTTGTTAGCAAAATAACTCATGGAGCCACATGCCAGTCAAGTCAAAATAAAATTACAGAAACAGTAACACAGACAACAAAGTGCCTCGCTCGTGTTTAGCCTCGACTTTCTGTTGTTAGGAAGCTGCTTGTTAATAATGTATTTTGAACCTTTATTTACCCTGTGACATCAGGCTGACACACACGTAAACGTTTGTAGTCGGTCTGTTTGTCTGTTAGCAAAATAAATCATGGACCCACACGACAAACTGTTTCAACTGGTGCATCACAATAAAATTACAGAAACAGTAACACACACTAAAGGTAAAACTATGACATTTACAGCAGTGAAATTATAATAAAAATGTATAAGAACAGCATTAAAATGAAAACACAGGATAAAATATATACATGTACACAAAGTCAGCTCACACAGTATGAAACGCCAGAGAGAACAGATGGGTTTCAGCAGGGACAGATTTATATGAAACTTTCTGAAACTAATCACTGGACGGACATTTACAACTGATAAGCTTTAGGATAACTCAATTTAAGATGGCCCCTATCGCTACCTGAATATTGGAAACAAAAATGTTTGTATCACTGACAGTTTTTGAGCTAAAATTTGATGTGGCAGTAACTGAGAGTTCACAACATGCAGCGCTGAGAGTACACAGTATATACGGTAATGCTGTATGTACTGTATACAGTATACTTACATGGTGTATTTATACATACACATTATATTTCAAATAGATAATGTTTGAACACTGCAACATTGTCATTGTTTTGATTTTGGTTCCCTTTTGTTTTCATGTGTGAATAAAGCATTGGGAATGTGTCTGTTCAGAAAATATTACATTAAAAAGTAACGTTTTGGGTATAACTTCCAACATTTGAATAATTGCTTCTGTTAATTTTTTTATGTTGTTCAGGACGGCTGCACACATGTACGACAGGTCAAACCCAGACTGGGCTCCTACTGAAGTTGACTGGTGCTCACTCCCACAAAGGCAGCTAAGGAACATCAAAGATCGGAGTCTAAGATGAACAGGTATACAAATTAATGTCACTTTTAATAATTGTAATATTAATTAAAAACATATCGTTACTTTGATATTTGAATATTTATAAATATGTAATTTTTAACTTGTAAAAATGTTTGCTGTAGTACAGTAATGTGATTTCTTTTCAGCAGAAAAGTTGTTGTCTTATTACCTAGACGCAAACATATATATCTGTATACATATATAAACATTTATGTTTATCTTAATTATAGGTACAGACGAGTGAAAGAACGAGTTCGCTCAGAGGAACATCTCCAGTGTGCGCAGGCTGTCCTAGAACTCGGTGCAGTCTCTGAACCTGACCAACCTGAAGTGGAGAAAGCAGTTCCAGTGTGTGAAACGGTTCAGGGTGCAAATGACTGTACAGAATATACACCTGTTTCTGAAAGTCAGGTTCAGTTTGAACTGCAGTCGTTAAGAACAGAAAATATTACATTATGAAATCAGCTAAGTAATTTTCAATTAAATGTAAAAAGCTTTGAGAATAATAATTTCAAAGTAAGATACTACACAGGCCTCCCATCATTCCTCATGTTGATGAGTGTATTTGGTCATGTAAAGGCATACATACCAGTTCCTAAATTAAATACTCATTTTGGTCAATTCGAATGATTTGTGATGACCCTGATGAGTCTTAAACTAAACTGCCCTGTGCAAGACTTGGCTTTTCAAACTTCTACCTCAACGGTTTCCAGGGCATTTCTGTTTGTCATCCAGATTTTATATGCACGTCTTAAAAAGGTGCTGTATTGGCCACAGCGTGATGAACTGAGGAAAACCATGCCTCTGGAATTTAGAAAACATTTTGGACAAAGAACTGTTGTTATAATTGACTGCTTTTGAAGTTTTTATTCAGAGGCCTAAAAACTTACTGGTACGTGCACAGACGTGGTCAAACTATAAACATTCAAACACTGAAATTTTTAATAGGCATCACCAATCCGTGTATGGTTCGTTCTTTCGTTATTCCGTTTCAAAATAAAAACCAAATAACCAAACAAGCTTTGGTTATTTGGTTTTTTCGTTTTAAAACGAAATTACAAAAACGGTTTTTAAACGGTTTTTTCGTTATTTCATTTTTAAAACGAAATTAGAAAAACAGAACTTGCAAACATAAAAAAAGGGGAACGTTTTGGTTTTTGGTTAAACCAAAGACGAGCTTTTATTTTGTTAATTGAACATGGGAGTTTATGGCGGTTTCCAGGGCATTTCTGTTTGTCATCCAGATTTTATATGCACGTCTTAAAAAGGTGCTGTATTGGCCACAGCGTGATGAACTGAGGAAAACCATGCCTCTGGAATTTAGAAAACATTTTGGACAAAGAACTGTTGTTATAATTGACTGCTTTTGAAGTTTTTATTCAGAGGCCTAAAAACTTACTGGTACGTGCACAGACGTGGTCAATCCGTGTATGGTTCGTTCTTTCGTTATTCCGTTTCAAAATAAAAACCAAATAACAAAACAAGCTTTGGATATTCCGTTTTTTCGTTTTAAAACGAAATTACAAAAACGGTTTTTAAACGGTTTTTTCGTTATTTCGTTTTTAAAACGAAATTAGAAAAACGGAATTGCCAAAAATAAAAAAAAGGGTACGTTTTGTTTTGTTTGTTTGTTTAACTGCAACGGTTAAACCAAAGACGTGCTTTTATTTTGAAGTTATTCATTCGGACCTTAACCGGAAATGAAGACCTCTGAGTGTAAAAAGGATACGTTGTCTTATTTAGAGGGAATCAACGCATTTAATTGAGAGCTGATGATCTAACCGTCAACAACATTGATTTAATATTCCAAGTAAGTAATTAAATCATTACATTTGATAAACTTCCGTGTATGTTTAACAATAATTGACCGTAGGCTAATGCTAATGCTAACGTTTCTCGCTGAGGTCTGTTCACAGATTAGTTTTTAAATTAATCTTATGTTTATGTTTGGAATCATTGGCATCAAGTGTTGTGGAATTTGGAATAACACGTAGGGCGAATACGACATCAGAAATTTTACATTTTAAGTAATTAAAAAACAAGTGTGTTATGGGCAAACCACACGGTTTTATAACAAATCAATTTATTATTTACCATTTAGATACTCTTTTTTTCTTTCTTTCAGGTGCGTGCAGACTCTGTTTTATTGACAGCTGATGACAACAGAGGTGTGTCGCCTGATGCTTTTGACACTTTTGAACTAAGAGAAAAAAAAACAGGTATCCTTCACCTGCATTATACGTTCCCAACAACTTTAATCATCTTTTAAAACATAAATAGTTTTATAAATGTTTATGATGATATCAATCAAGTCAACTCCACAATTCTGTTTCCTGATTTACAACACAGCTCCTTCACACTAGTTCTAAATGAAGGTTTTACAAACATTTACATTCCCTTCAGGTTATAATGACTCTTTTTTTTTTAAACAAATTGTAATTGAATATTTGGGGGTAATATTTTTACGAGTTTTATACATGACTTGTAAAATACTATGTTCAACCAAATCATAACATTTTAATAATTTCAATTGATGAAATAATCTATTTGTTGGGTGACCATAGCACTTCCTACTAATAATTCTTATAGGTCTTTTTTGTAAAATAAAAACATGGTTTGTAATTGTTTTGCATGCTTTTCCCCAAACTTCATTACAATAGATTAAATATGGAACAATTATTACATTATACAATATATACAAAACGTTGTCATTCAAAAACTATTTTACTTTATACAGTAATGCAAGAGAGTCCAGGCAGGATGGAGCAGATGTAGAAAAGTTTCACGAGTGATTTGTGACAAAAAGGTGTCAGCAAAGGTCAAAGGAAAAGTTTACAAGACAGTGTTGTATGGTCTGGAGACAGAGACATGGACAAAAAGACATGAGACAGAACTTGAAGTGGCAGAAATGAAGATGCTGAGGTTCTCCTTAGGAGTGACAAGGATGGATAAGATCAGGAATGAGATCATCAGAGGTACAGCACATGTTGAACAACTGGGAGATAAAGTTAGGGAGGCCAGACTGAGATGGTTTGGACATGTCCAGAGGAGGGACAGTGGGTATATTGGTAGAAGGATGTTAGAAATGCAGCTGCCAGGAAAAAGACACAGAGGAAGGCCAAAGAGGAGATATATGGATGCAGTTAGAGAGGACATGAAGGTAGTTGGAGTGAGGACAGAGGATGCAGAGGACAGAGTGAGGTGGAGGAGGATGACTCGCTGTGGCGACCCCTGAAAAGGGAAAAGCCGAAAGAAGAAGTAGTAATGCAATTGATGTTTTTATTCTTAAGTAATTTACATGAGATTTCTATGTCAGCTTCTTATAAATAACAACGCCCAAAAGTTTTAATTAACTATGAATTTCAAAGCTGTAAATTTTAAAGTTGTTTAAATTTATTGTGCCGCCGCTGTGGTGTGGGGGTTGAGCGCGCGGCACATGTTCTGAGGCTAGCCCTCGCTGCGGGTGTCGGGTTCGAGTCCCAGTCCCGACGACCTTTCGGCAATCCCCCCCCCCCCTCTCTGAGCTTTAACTCTCATGTAAAGGTCATTTTATTGATTTTAGGTTGCTATGCAGAATATTATATAGTTGATATTGATAAGTATTGTGTATACCAAGCAAATTACAGGAAATGTAAAACTTGTTAAGAAATATTGTGCAATGTTGCAATAATACTAACATGTTACCCATTTTTATGTTAAATACAGAGCCTATGAAGGAGCCAATGTTTGCAGACTGCTGTAGAAGTCTTCTTGGTTGCCAGTCTCACCTGCAGCCGTGGCAGAGCAGCCGTACTCGCTGTCCAAAGTGTCACGAGGAGGATTTTGAATACCACATACACTCAGTTGTGTTCTAACCAACTTCCTACACTTAAACAAGTTTTCTTTATTTTTACTTTATTTAATTTTCATCACAATATTGTTTTATGACATTGAGAAAAAATTGTCTTACATTTATAAATAATGTTCAAAAGGTTTTTTTATACAGACATTTTACAATAAAAGATTGTTTTGCACTGAAACTGAATTTCTCTCTTAATTTTTTTTATATACTGTACTGTACTGTAAATGATCATTTTGGATTAATTCACAATCACCATTTATTTTAAACGTGAATAATTTATTAAATTTTCACACCTTCTTAAACATTTCATACATGTCTCTGTCACATGGAGCAGGCAGAAGAGTGCTTCAGTGAAAATGCTGTAGTCATTGACTGGGTAAGCAGCCCCAAACTCCACCTCTGCCAGGCTTCTGTCTTCTTCATTATGAAATGAATCCACACCAAAGGTTGACTCTGTTCGCAGTGAAGATCCCAAAGGTGATGTGCATCAGTTGCACAGGGTAACAGGCTTTCTGCAATTTTGGCAGCTGATTGGGTATTCCTCGGCCTAGAAAAAAAGTGAAAATAAATTCACCACAAGAAGGCATCTGACGATAGAACAACGTTTGTCTTATATTTAGGGGTGCTTGAACAATCAACATGAGAAAACAGCTAATTTAGTCTATTCTTAAACCTCTGGTGAGGTCTAATTACCCAGTGGTAGGATAATGTACTGTATGTATACTGTACAGGATTCATGTGATAATTTTAAAGCACAACAGCATGTTTTTCTTGTGTGCTGCTTCCAGAAAGCAGTAACTTTTTAAAATAAAACACAAACATTCAAGTCAAACTCAGTTTTCAGCATTGAAGAATAATGTGATCTCCAGTTTCTGTTTTAATTAAAATGTAGTTACCTTGGCTACTGCCTCTAGTTCAAAAGTGTCAAAAGCCTCTTCACCAGTGAGGCAAAACACCTCTGTTGCCATCAGCTGTCAATAAAACAGAGTCTGCACGCACCTGAAAGAAAGAAAGAAAAGAAAAAAGTATCTAAATGGTAAATAATAAATTGATTTGTTATAAAACCGTGTGGTTTGCCCATAACACACTTATTTTTAATTACTTAAAATGTAAAATTTCTGATGTCGTATTCCACGTGTTATTCCAAATTCCAAAACACTTTCTATACTGCTACATCTTGATGCCAATGATTCAAAACATAAACATAAGATTAAAAAACTAATCTGGGCTATTAATCTATGAGTAAACAGACCTCAGCGAGAGGCGTTAGCGTTAGCCTACGGTCAATTATTGTTAAACATACACGGAAGTTTATCAAATGTAATGATTTAATTACTTACTTGGAATATGAAATAAATCTTGTTGACGGTTAGATCATCAGCTCTGAATTAAATACGTTGATTCCCTCTAAATAAGACAACAACGTATCTATTTTACACTCAGATATTCCATTTCCGGTTCCGGTTTAAGGTCCCGTTCAGTAACATCAAAATAAAAGCTCGTCTTTGGTTTAACCGTTGCAGTTAAACAAACAAACAAAACAAAACGTACCCTTTTTTTTATTTTTGGCAATTCCGTTTTTCTAATTTCGTTTTAAAAACGAAATAACGAAAAAACCGTTTAAAAACCGTTTTTGTAATTTCGTTTTAAAACGAAAAAACGGAATATCCAAAGCTTGTTTTGTTATTTGGTTTTTATTTTGAAACGGAATAACGAAAGAACGAACCATACACGGATTGTGGTCAAACTATAAACATTCAAACACTGAAATTTTTAATAGGCATCACCAAGGTCCGTGTACATTCAGGCAGTTCGTTTTTTCATTTGAAACAAAAAATGAAAAAACGAAAAAACGAAAAAACCACTTGTTTTTTCGTTTTTCGTTTATTGAACCAAAACAAAAAAACGGATTACAAACCGTTATCCGATTTCCGATTTTGTGCACAAAACGAAAATGGAAAAAACGGATAACGACGGGTCAGTTTCGATTTTGTAATTTCTTTTATTGACAGCGGATATGACCCGGAAGTTCTCTCTGCCCCGCAAATGTGACGTGTCGAAGCATTTGTGTGCACATTTAAGAGTGTAGAATGCATTTGAGCATATTTACAAAGAACAAACTTTGTATTGTTTAAAAAAACTCTTAACGTTGCAGGAAAAACCGGTATACTACGGAGCCCCCCAGGGGACGTGGGGAAAAAAAAATCTTGCGTGCCCACGCAAAACTATTGCGACACTGCTGTTCATTGTTCTTTAGTTTTAGCAGGTCGCTTTCGTAAATGAGCCCATGAGGTTCAAAAGATTTACCTGACTAAATAAAGGTTGAATGAGGTAACGCAAAACCTTTTGCTATGAACGGCGGTTCCTTTAAAAGGAATGTGGACCTTCTGTAGTAAGCATGTCACGATAGCTCAACTGGTAACGCATCGGTTCGCCACTCCAAACCTCGCAGGTTCGATTCCCACTTGGGACAAAGTATATATTTTTTTAGATTATTTATTCATTCCAGATTAAAAAAAACAAGAAAAATATTTACAAAACAACAATAAAAACTTTCAATTATATAATCATTCCTCTTTCTTATTTTGCTTAATGGTTTTTAACTCATCCCTGAAATTCTGACACTGAATCACAAGTTCAGAGGGACAGACAGAGCGTCGGCTCGAACAGCTGATTCCACGGAGCTTGAACGTGAAATATACAACGGAAAATTACTTTTATCACTGCAGCACGCACTGGACATCCTTATATTTAAGGCTGATTTCAAAATTCAATTAAATTAAGTGTACTGTCTGCTCCATTCTCGTAATGTTGAGCCATTTTAAACAACAATGCTGCAGATAATACATGTTTTGATCATGGTTCATCATCAAAACATGGTTGATCCACTGTGGGAAGGTGCTATTTATAAGACTGAGCTGAACACAGCAACTCAGACTGAGGAAGTCTTTCGGACGAAAGACGAAACGTTTCTACATTTTTTTTGCTTTGTTTTGTTTTATTTTTTGAATGTCCAGAGGACCAGACTTAGCTTTTTTAGAGATGTTTTTATTGTGTTTATTCTGTGACACAGTTCACACTTGAACTTGTGATTCAGTGTTTTTATTGTGTTTATTCTGTGACACAGTTCACACTTGAACTTGTGATTCAGTGTCAGAATTTCAGGGATGAGTTAAAAACCATTAAGCAAAATAAGAAAGAGGAATGATTATATAATTGAAAGTTTTTATTGTTGTTTTGTAAATAGTTTTCTTGTGTTTTTTTTAATCTGGAATGAATAAATAATCTATAAATCTATAAATAAAGGTTGAATGAATGAATGAAAAAAAAATCTAAAAAAAAAAAAAAACTATTGCCCCAAGTGGGAGTCGAACCTGTGAGGTTTGGAGTGGCAAACCGATGCGTTACCAGTTGAGCTATCGTGACATGCTTACTGCAGAAGGTCCACATTCGTTTTAAAGGAATCGCCGTTCATTGTGTGAATGCCAACAAGGCATTCACACTATAGAGATTGTGTTTATATTTGTGTGAATGCCAACAAGGCATTCACACTATAGAGATTGTGTTTATATTTGTGTGAATGCCAACAAGGCATTCACACTATAGAGATTGTGTTTATATTTATTATTGTGTGAATGCCAACAAGGCATTCACACTATAGAGATTGTGTTTATATTTATTGTGTGTGAATGCCAACAAGGCATTCACACTATAGAGATTGTGTTTATATTTATTATTATTCTTTATAGATGTTACTATCTTCCATCCGTACGTTTTTTGGCGTCCTACTCCTCCTAGAGTTTTTGTGCCATTTCAA
>JBBPBX010015014.1:0-13490 GCA_038048925.1 Garcialebias charrua
GAATTGAATCTTGAATTGGTCTTGGACTGATTGAAGATTTAATTTAGGATTAGGATTAATTTAACTTTGTTTATATGTGTATGCGTGATCACACATCTATGTGTACATTTTTGGCCTTGCATGAGGTGCTTATACATTTTTTTTCCCTCTTATGATACTGGAGCACTAGTTTAAAAGTTAGACAGGAGACTTATTTTTAATTTCTATGGAGCTTGCTGCTTCTGTCTGTTGCAGCTGTCCAGGGTGGGAAAGGGAGGGGGTGGGGGGTCCATCACTGCCATTAATTTATATTTTCTTTCACTTTGCCAAGAACTGCACAGCCATCAACACATTAGACTGTATTACCTACCTTTCTTATACAAATTATTAGTAATATGAGTGGTCAGTTGGTGTTGTCAAGCTGGAACGTCAAAGGTTTGAACCACCCCGTCAAGAGAAGGAAGGTGCTCTCTCATTTAAAACAGTTAAATACAGGCATTGCTTTCCTGCAGGAGACTCACATTAGAAGTGACGATAGCAAACGATTACTGCAAACATGGCACGGGCAGAGTTTCCATTCCTCATTTCGAGCAAAGGCTCGGGGCGTCTCGATCCTCATCAGTCAAGACATTTCATTTGAACCTTTTCAAGTTAACTCAGATAAATATGGTCGTTTTGTGATTGTTTCCGGTAAATTGTACAACACACCAGTAGTGCTAGTTAACGTTTATGCCCCAAATACGGATGATGTTGGTTTCTTTGAGAAATTATTCTCACTGCTCCCGGACCTAAACACATACTCATTGATACTCAGTGGTGACTTGAATTGCTGGTTGGACCCAGTTTTGGACAGATCCTCTACAAACCCTGCCACAGCCAGCAGGTCGTCCCACACTATTCGTGCCTTTCTATCTAAGTATGGCCTGTGCGATGTATGGCGTTTTTTACACCCAGCTGAGAGAGAATATTCTTTTTTTTCTCATGTTCATCATTCATACTCGAGGATCGATTACTTTTTCATGGACAACAAACTTCTTCCCTCTGTCCGTGGCTGTGACTACCACAGTATTGTCATCTCAGACCATGCACCTGTCACTCTGTCTTTGTCCCTCCCTGACATTCCTATAAGGAGTAGACAGTGGAGATTCAATTCAACGTTACTGTCAAACAATGATTTTGTTACATTTATAGAAAAAGAAATAACCTTCTTTCTATCCATAAACAGAACTCCTGGGATCCCACTGTCAACAGTTTGGGATACCCTTAAGGCCTATCTTAGGGGACAAATCATTTCATATACCGCCCGGCTGAGGCAAAAATCTCAAAAAGAAAGAACTGATTTAGCCCAGCAGATAAAAGAAATTGATCAACAATACGCTCAAAACAAATGCCCTAATCTGTACAAAAAAAAAGTAGAACTCAAAACTAAGTTTGATTTATTGTCTACATACTCAATAGAACAATCACTTTTGAAAAGTAAATCATCATTTTACATACATGGAGAAAAGTCAGGAAAACTACTGGCAAATCAGTTGAAGGGTGCCATGGCTAAACAAATCATCCCTAAGATCCAATTAGAGAACGGCACCACAACTCTAGATCATTTACAAATTAACAGAGCATTTAAGGACTTTTATTCCCATTTATATACTTCAGAATCCCAAACCAACAAGAATTTATCTTCTCAGTTTTTCGAAAAGACCAACATGCCAAAACTCACACCCAACCTGAAAGATGCACTGGAGATCCCAATATCCCTGACAGAAATTGTGTCAGCTGTATCGGTAATGCAGTCTGGCAAATGTCCGGGTCCTGACGGCTTCCCTGCTGAATTTTTTAAGAAATTTTCTTCATTACTTTCCCCACTCCTACACTCGGTTCTCTTAGAGTCATTTGACCAAGGATCCCTTCCGAAATCTTTTTTAGAGGCCTGCATTACCCTCATTGCAAAGAAAGGAAAAGACCCAACTCACTGTTCCTCTTATCGACCAATCTCCCTTTTAAATACAGACGCCAAAATTTTAGCCAAAGTTCTTGCTCAAAGGTTGGAAAAGATCCTTCCTTTCATCATATCAAAAGACCAGACTGGATTCATTAAAGGCAGGCACTCCTTTTTTAATGTCAGACGCCTTTTGGACATTATTTATTCTCCTTCGGATACTGTTCCTGAGTGTGTTATTTCCCTTGATGCGGAGAAAGCATTTGATCGGGTTGAATGGGACTACTTGTTTAATGTTCTTGACAAATTTGGTTTTGGCCCCAATTTCATTACATGGGTGCAATTAATTTATTCACATCCCACCGCAACCATTCGTACCAACTCTCAGATATCAAAACCCTTCAGTCTACATCGAGGAACTCGCCAGGGATGCCCACTGAGCCCTTTGCTCTTTGACCTGGCAATTGAACCTCTTGCCACTGCTTTGCGGTCCTGTGACACAATTTCAGGAATCTGGAGAGGCGATATGGAGCACAAGGTCTCCCTTTATGCTGATGACCTTTTACTTTTCATTTCTCATCCGACTGACACGCTGCCCTCCGTTTTATCATTACTTGAGGAATTTGGAATAAATTCTGGTTACAAATTAAACCTGAGTAAAAGTGTAATTTTCCCTGTCAATACCCTGGCGCAGACTCTTGACTTTGGTAAATGGCCTCTTAAAATTGAGAAGACAAAATTCTCTTACCTGGGTGTTACAGTTACGAGGAGGTATAAAGATTTATATCAAGAAAACTTTGTCTCTCTGTTGAATCAGACAAAGCAGGCATTATCCCGATGGTCACCGCTTTCCATTTCCCTCACAGGCCGTATTAACTCAGTCAAGATGGTCACTTTACCTAAGTTTTTATATCTTTTTCAAAATATTCCTGTTTTTATCCCTGGTTCATTCTTTGTTCAGTTAGATTCCATCATTTCATCATATCTGTGGCAAGGAAAACGTCCACGCTTAAATAAGACACATCTCCAAAAAACTAAGGCCGCAGGCGGTCTTGCCCTTCCAAATTTCCGCTTTTATTATTGGGCAGCAAACTTGCACTGTCTAGCATTCTGGTCATTCTATTACAACAGGCCTGACAGCCCTGACTGGGTAGAGATGGAGTCACAGTGTTCTGGGAAATGGTCCTCCGTGGCTTTCTTGGGATCCTCACTCCCGCTTCCACCACTTACAACTGTTATAAATCCAGTTATAAAACACTCACTAAAAATCTGGGCACAATTTCGTAAATATTTTGATTTCCCTAGTCTCTCTCTTTATAGTCCTATTATGTCTAACCAACTTTTCAAACCCTCATCTCAGGACTCTGTTTTTAAAGAATGGCAAAGAAGGGGTATAGTACGCTTCAATGACTTGTTTCTCAATAACACTTTAGCTTCATTTCAACAACTATGTGAAAAATTTAGTCTTCCCCAGTCCAATTTTTTTAGGTATCTCCAAATACGGCACTTTATTACTCTTCATTTGTCCAACCTCTCCATTTCAACTGATAGCAGTATTGTTGACACTATTCTTTCTTTAGACCCAAATAAAAAACAGTCCATTTCATTCATTTACAGTAAACTATTGGATTTGAAGCGTGCTTCCTCAGATAAAATCAAAGCTGCTTGGGAAGAGGATCTCGGCTCCTCTATTTCAGAGGACTCTTGGACCTCCATACTCAAACTGGTGAGCTCCAGTTCTCTCTGTGCTAGACACTGTCTAATACAATTTAAAGTGGTGCACAGAGCTCACATCTCTAAACTGAAATTGTCCTCTATGTATCCTGATGTCAGCCCATACTGTGTGAGATGCAAACATGCTGAAGCCTCTCTCTCCCATATGTTTTGGTTTTGCCCATCTCTGAACAAATATTGGCGGGAAATCTTTCAGACTTTATCACGTGTACTAGATACACGTCTGAACCCTGACCCACTGATTGCTCTGTTTGGTCTTGTAGAGGGCATGACAAACCTAAATAAAAACCAACAACATGTAATATCGTTCACCTCTCTCCTGGCCAGACGAGCTATTTTGCTTAGGTGGAAAGAACCGTCTCCACCCACTCACGCTCAGTGGTTGGCTGACATCATGTCCTGTTTAAAGCTGGAGAAAATCAGATTCACACTCCAACAGAAAGCGGGTAAATTTGAGAATGTTTGGGGACCTTTCCTGAATCTGTTCCAGTCTCTCTGACAACACAACTCATTCGGGTTAATGCAGTCTCTTGGCTATTTTACCTTCTACTTATTTCTTTCCCTTTTCTTTTGGCAGTGATTGGTTAGGGATTATTTTCTATGTTATTATTATTATTTTTTTTTCATTTTTTCTCCCTTTGGTGTGGATTATAATGTACATGTTACAACTCAAATTGACTGTTGTTTTTTTTCTTCCGTTGTTGTTGTTGTTTGAAAAAAAAGGAAAAAAATTCAATAAAAAAGATCTTGAATTTGAGAAAGATCTAGAGCCTTGACGTGACAAAACACCAGAACCCCAGTCTTATAATAGACGATTCGATGTGAGTAACATCGTCTAGGACAGGTAAAGTGATTCTTTAAACTGCGTTTAAAAGAAAGCGGTCAGACCCATAAAGCAGTTGCAGCTCCCGGTGTCACGTGATCTGGTCACATGGCGATCGGCAGTCTCAGAACATGCAGTTCTAAAACCCAAGTGTTCATGGGAAATGTAGTCTCCCAAACCTGACGTCACTCACGTGTGACGTACCGTTCGAGCGGTGCGTTCACGGACCTGCGGTCGGTCGAACGTTACCGAGGAACGGACTTTTCAACGTTCTAAAACAGTCATAAATATCGCAAAACACCGCGGTTAAGCCAGTCTTCGACAATATCACGTGCATAGAATGAACAACACAGATAAACTGTCAGAAATGTGTGCAAAAATGAATATCTGACAACCAGCAGTCAACAGTACCAACGTTTTTGAACACGACACACAATGGACCAATCACAGCGCTTCTGTAGCCGAATATCTCTCGGAACCGCTAACGTTAGCTCGACCCAAAGTTCTGGACACCCTCTCACAAAATAAACGTAGAATACACCACAGAAAATACTGCTAACGAGCCCAACCACATTCAGGCTAACTCCCACGTCTCTCAAAGAAGGCAGCACGCTAACTGTGTACAACAACGGACTTTACGTCACTCGGAACCGGAGGCCGAACCGTCCGGTCCAAAGCTGAGTAGGATCACCCGAACCTCAGCCAAACACGTTGTAACAGATAAGGTAAAATGGAGCAGCAAATGTGTGAAACAGACCTTCAACAGCAATCCGCAGAAGTAATAAAATGAAGCAGTGGTGACATGGCGGTCACAACAATGAAAAATGCCTGCAGCCTCACGACACGTAATGCAACGTCTCACAAACACAAACATTCATTCATCCGCAGCATCAAACATACGTTGAAATGTGAAAGAAAAAATAATTCAAACGGGAAACGCACCAGACAATGCCACGATTAGCAATCTCTGAGACACTCACCAGCCAAAACTATTCTATAAGTCCACAACAGGATGCAGAACTATGCCAACAAATACCGTGACAATAAGCTACACAAAACAACTTAATAATCGTCCTAGGGACACAGATGAGCCACCATTATATGTAACAATATAGGGGTGGTAAGGTATTTAAACACTTACTGGGCCACCATTATTGTAATGATATAGGACTTATTGGTCAGTTTACTGACTTACCTATACTGTATTTTAGATGCAGAGGTCTGAGCAGAGTTTATCTGCACAAACTTACCACCAATTCGCGAGTTCACCCTTTTTCCGATATTAAATTGCTTTAACTGTGATTAGCCAGAAATGTAACTTCACAAGAGACTTCAATTTATGTTGGTCTACCAGAAAATAGACCTTTTATTGAAATTATCATGAAAGTACATTAAACATTTGTATCGATATTAGCTCTGATTTAATAACTACGTTGACAAGAATTCAAATTAACACTGGAAAACCCAGGAAATTCAGACTACTATTATAACTACTGTGAGTTTGTCAAATGACAATTTTAAAGTATTCACCTTCCATTAGGTGTTTGGGCCCCTGGGGCTGGAGGTCTTTGTTTGTGGGTTTGAATAGTAAACATTCCTTCCTTTCTTCTCCAGCATATCACCTCCAGTAGGGCAAAACAAAGGATCACTCCCCCACACTGAGAACCATACTCCCCCCACAAATACCCTCCACATTCCAAAAGCATTGCTTCTTCAGGTGAGAGTTGCTTTCTTACACCAGAGAGAGACTTGAGATATAGCTCTGTACTTTCAAAAATTTGCTGAAAGGAGCATATATATATATATATATATATATATATATATATATATATATATATATATATATATATATATATATATATATATATATATATATATCCCAAGGGTATGTGCTGAGCCCTCTTCTGTTCACTCTGCTCACATATGATTGCACAGCCACACATCCAGGCTGTCATATTGTTAATTTTGCAGATGATACAGCGGTGGTAAGATGCATCACAAACAATGATAAGTCCAGCTACAGACAGGAGGTGGAACATCTGGAGAGCTGGTGCAAAGAGAATAATCTTCACATGAATGTGAAGAAGACAAAGGAGATGATTGTGGACTTCAGAAGGAACAAACACACCCATGCCCCACTGAACATAGGTGGATCTGCGGTGGAGGTGGTCTCCAGCTACAAATACTTGGGTGTACACTTGAATGATAACCTCAGTTGGAGCAACAACACCACCAGCCTGATCAAGAAAGGTCATCAGAGACTCTACTTCCTCAGACGGCTGAGACGAGCTGGTCTGAGCAGCCTAGTTCTCACCTCCTTCTACAGGTGTGCAGTGGAGAGCATCCTGTGCTCCAGCATCAATGTGTGGCATTGAGGCTGCACAGTTGCAGAGAGGAAAGCTGTGCAGAGAGTGGTGAAGGCTGCACAGAAGTCTGTTGGAGTCAGTCTCCCCACCATCACAGACATTTACACCTCCAGATGCAGAAAAAGAGCCACCTGCATCATGAAAGACCTCACTCACCCAGCACACTCACTCTTTGCCCCACTCCCCTCAGGACGGAGGTTGAGGAGCATCAAATGTAGAACCACTAGACTGAGGAACAGCTTCTACCCTGAGGCTGTTAGACTCATGAATAAATAAATAATAAGAATAATCACTGCAAAATATCACATCATGCTGATGCTGATCTGTTTTCTTGTTGCTATGTTCATTTGTGACCATCTGCTCATACAGACTCATGTTCGTGCTGCTGTTTATAATGATGTTTTTCCACTACATTAGAGCTTAAGGTATTACTAGTTGATGTTTTTCTTAGTTAATTCTAGATGTTATTACTGTTTTTCTCTTGCATTTGTTGTTGGATGTAACTGGGACCCCGTGTACATAATCTCGTTTTCATCACATGTACCACATGCGGTGCAAATGACAATAAAGACTCTCTGACTCTGACTCTGACTCTCTGATATACATACCAATGGACGTGATAATGCTAATTCAATCTCGCAAGTCGGGGACCACCTGTACAATCCCGCCACCTTCAGATAAAAGTGGCCAACACAGGTAGTTCTTGACTTGCGGCGGCTTCAACTTACGGCGTTTCAGCTATACGAACCGGCGTAGAAATGGAACTTGTTCGTAAGTTGGGGATCACCTGTACAATCCCCCTTCAGATAAAAGTGACCAATGCAATCCCGCCTTGACCGTGGAATAGGTGACAGGTGACAGGACTTGCAGTCTCCCCTAGCAACTTCATCTGCCATAGCAACTGATCCTGTAGTCTGTGATGTAAATGGCCTCATATACATACCAATGGACGTGATAATGCTCCTTCAAACTGTCATTTTACAGTCTCCCATGGGAGCTATAGGTAAAATATGTACAAGTACATATGTTTGGTAGTCCTAGTGTTAAAACAAACAGACAGTTAGAATTTAAACTGTTGGCACATTACTTAAAGTTTCACTGTGTTAAGAAAAAGAAGAAATAGGAGGAATGAAAGCTAAGTTAACCGAAGTTGATTATTTGAACCAACCAGGGTGGCAGCCTTCCCATACCGGTCTCAGCTGGGCTTCTCACACGTTCAGAACACATCAACGCCTCGTTACCTGTTGACGATACGTCTTGGAGATAAGAGTTGAAGTTTGTGGACACTAACGGACTGTGTTGTCCAGTTCACGTCCAGATGGCTTCCGCGTGTGTGAGCTGATTCAGACGAGCAAAAAGACCGCTTCACCTGGCAGGAACGGAGCCAAGCGCACTGACTGATTTTCAAAATAAACTTCATAAAACAAATTCTTTCAGAAATGAGTGAAGGAATCACAGTAAGGCTTGACTATGATTCCAGCTGAAACGTGGGTCTAGTTGACACAATGACCGGGACGTTTCCAGCCTTTTCCAGAGGAGAAACCAGTTGGCAGCAAGTTCTCTCCTTCCACACTAAAATGAAAATAGGAAATGGATCTTTATATGGGAGGCGGGGTCTTCCCTACCTCCTCAATAACTATTGGCTGGTTTAACAAAATAAGAGATGGATATTTCATCTGATAGGCAGAACTGTCTCTGACGGACAACAGGAAAACTGTTTACAGAATCGGCCAGATGGCCTGGCCTGTGAGCACAGAGAATATTATGGCTAACTTTCACAGACAAAACAGAGAAGGAAGTGAACAACCTTTACGTCCCAGATTCAGAACCTGCTTGTTCTGCAGAAATAAAAACCAGCAGAAGGTCAAACTCATGCAAGTAACAGATCATCATTAAATGACAAAATATACTGTAGATCAATTCTGAATTAACACACATTAAAGAGAAAGTTCAATCTGATTAATTAGTGTCCATTAATTCAAAATAATTGTAAAAATAATAGTGTCACTTGTTTCCTTGAGAGCTTCAAGAAAGTGTAACACTTAGAGTTTCAAAGAGATGCAGAGAGGTGTACTTGAAGGTCAAGCCTAAAATATCAGAGATGAGGTGTTCCACTACAGCTGTACTAACGTGGTCCGGAGACGTCCTCTTCGTCGTGTTGCTTTCGCTGGTTAGCCTGCTAACTCCGTTAGGTGGGTAGCGATGTCACGTAGTTAGTGCCATCGAGCGAAGCAGCTGCGAAGAGAGAAGAAAAAACCATGAGGTTAAATAAAAGGCACTGGGCTAGCTTTCACTAGCCCAGCAGTATGCAGGAAATTTCTCTGTACGCTCAGTGTAGGGTGCGAGCTCACCTCCGGTCGAGCGATGTAGATACAGAGAGTCCCACGAAGTTCAGGTGTAAGCGAGGTGAAGGGCAAAATAGAAAGTTAGATGGACGCACGCGTCTTTATACCAAGAGGGCCGGGCCTCTGTGGTGACGCTGACGCCCGCCTGCCGTAAAGGCGTGAATATATTACTTCAGGTGAACCGTGCAGCGGCACAATTCCCATAGTCAATGTGTTGCACTGAGTGCACTGACTGATAAGGGAACTGGTTTATCCACTATGAGAAGGTGCTATTTAAAAGACTGAGCTGAATACAGCACCTCAGACTGAAGAAGTCTTTCGGATGAAAGACAAAACATTTCTAATTTTTTTTTTTATGTCCATAGGACCAGAATTAACTTTTTTTGAACTTCATTCATTCAACCTTTATTCATACAGGCTGGCCTCATTGAGCCATGGGGACAGATTTACAAGAGGGACCTGCTCCAGACAGTACAGACAACAAAACAGTAGATAATGACAACAATAAACGGCAGTAAAATCTTTTCATTTAACCTTTATTTTTACAGGTTAGTCTTACTGAGCCTCGAAGACTCCTCTACAAGAGAGACCTGTAAAGTTCTTAACCCTCCTGCTGTTCTTTGGTCAAAATGACTCCCGGTGCTTCGAGGGTCATTGGGATCCAAGGGTAGCAGGAGGGTTAAGGCTGATGGGACAGAGATGTTAGCCATTTTTAAGAGAATTCCCTTTACAGTTGTTGTGCAAGATTGGTTTAAACATTCCTTTGTGCAGCTGTAGATTAACAGACTTAGCACCATCATTTGGCAGCACAATGGTTCAGTGGTTAGCACTGTTGCCTCACAGCAAGAAGGTCCTGGGTTCAATCCCTGGTTGGACCTGAGGTTTTCTGTGTGGAGTTTGCATGTTTTTCTGATGCTTGCAAGGGTTTTTTCTGGGTACTCCAGTTTCCTCCCACATACAAAAACATGCATTCAGGCCCAGGCCTCCCTTGCCCAGGCCTCCCTTGCAAAAGAGATCTGTGATCTCAGTGGGATTTGCCTGGTTAAAATAAAGGTCAATAATAAATAAATAATAAACAAAATACTGATATGTCTACCTCTTAAATTTTAGGCCCATTTCAAAATGTTATCTCAAAATCTTAAAAAGGTATAATGACTGAAGGTTTGAGTTTCACTGAATTACCAACACACTGAGAAGTTTTAAAATGTTTATTATAATATAGAATGCTGGATCGAGTTTCACAGGTCACCGGGATCAGGAGCTCTTCTGGCAGAGACTGAAAGTGAAGCTGGTACTTATATACTGGTTGCAACAGGTGGATGAAATCTAGGTTAATTAGCTGCAGCACGTGAAGGCAGGAAGAAGACTGATAAGTAAATACTTGACTATGAAAATAAATATTAAACTAAAACAAGATGACAGTACCCCTCCTCTAAGGGTCGGCTCCTGACAGACCTCCAGGCTGAGATGGGTGGTCTTTGTGAAACTTAGCAATGAGGTCCTTATCCAGGACGTGACGAACGGGAACCCAAGAGCGTTCCTCAGGACCATACCCATCCCAATCGATAAGGTACTGTAAGACCCTGCCCCAGCAGCAAAAGCGCATGATGCGATGAATCGTGTAGGCGGGGCCGCCATCGATAAGTCGGGCGGGTGGAGGGGGTCTGCAAAAGGGCGCAAACTTGGACAGTAGGACAGGCTTGACCCGGGACACATGAAAGGTAGGGTGGATCCTCATGGAGTTGGGGAGCTTCAACCTGACAGCCAATGGGTTGATGACCTTCAAGATGGGGAAAGGGCCGACAAAACGAGGGGCAAGTTTCTTGCAGTCAGTCAGAAGGGGGAGGTCTTTAGTCGACAGCCATACTTCCTGACCCTCTTTGTAGCTGGGAGCAGGGATCCTCTGCCTATTGGCAGACTTCATGTATAAGGAGGAGGCCTTGAGCAGCTGGGACCGGGCCTTAACCCAGGCTTGGCAACAGTGCATGGCTGCCAGGTGTGCAGAAGGAACAGTGGCTTATTTGTCCTCAGAGGTGAATACAGGAGGTTGATATCCATATACAACGTAGAAAGGGAACAACCCAGTGGCAGAAGATGGTAGGGAGTTCATTACGTGCTCCACAATAGGCAGGTTCTTGGCCCACTTGGTGCCGTCGTCGGCACACAGGATTCTCAAACGGGTCTTCATCTCCTGATTGGCACACTCCGCCTGACCATCAGTCTAGGGATGGAATCCTGAAGACAGACTCAGTTTAATGTTCAATAATTTACAAAATTCTGACCAAAACTTGGATATAAACTGTGGTCCTCGGTCAGAGACAATATCCTTAGGCAGTCTATGGAGTCTAAAAACTTCCTGAGTCATGATTTTGCTGAGTTCTTCGGCAGAAGGTAGCTTGTCCAAGGCTACTAGATTAACCATTTTTGAGAATCTTTCCACGATAGTTAAAATAACAGACTTACCCCTAGACTGAGGTAATCCAGTGACAAAATCCATGCCGATGTGTGACCATGGTCTTGAAGGTATGGGGAGCAGTCGTAGGAGACCCAGGGGTCGTTGGTGAGAGGGTTTGTCCAGGGAGCATTGGATACATGACCCAACAAAATCTCTAACGTTCCTTTGTAAGGAATCCCACCAGAACTGTGACTTGACCAGCTGTAAAGTCTTACCCACTCCTGGGTGACAATAGAGATGAGATGAGTGACAGAGTGAAATTACCTTGGGTACAAGATGCTGGGGTACAAAGAGTCAGTCCTTGGGACATTCAGTGGGGGGTGGAAAGTTCTGATGGGCCTCTCTGACCTCCCTCTCAACCTGTGTGACGTTACAACGAACCTGATCGGGTAGAATGAACTCCCCAGGACCACTGGTGTGCTCTTTCTCGAAGATTCCAGATAGGGCGTCTGGTTTACCATTCTTTGTCCCGGGTCTGTAAGAGAGGGAGAAATTGAACTGACCAAAAAACAAAGCCCACCTGACTTGACGAGGGTTGAGGCGTTTAGCTGTTTTCAGGTACTCCAGGTTCTTATGGTCAGTCAGGACAATGAATGGATGGTTGACCCCCTCCAACCAATGGCACCATTCTTCCAAGGCCATTTTGACAGCTAGTAGCTCACGGTTCCCCACATCATAATTACGCTCTGCCGGAGAAAGAGATTTAGAAAAATATGCACAAGGGTATACTTTGTTGTTCTGGAAACGCTGACTGAGAACAGCTCCAATGCCTTTATCCGATGCATCAACCTTTACGATAAACTGTCTCTCAGTATCTAGGAAGCGAAGAATGGGTGCTGAGGTAAAGAGGGATTTTAGTTTCAGAAATGCTTGGTTAGCAGGTTGGTTCCAGACAAATGTATTTTTAACCGAGGTGAGAGCATGCAACGGTGAGGTAACTGAACTGTAATTTTTGATAAACTTTCTGTAAAATTTGGCAAAACCTAAGAAACGTTGAAGCTGTTTGCGGGTTTGTGGAGTGGGCCAATTGAGAACTGCAGAAACTTTAGATGGGTCCATTGAGATCAGGTCGGTATGATATTGAATCCGAGGAAAGTTGTACTGGTAGTGTGAAACTCACATTTTTCTGCTTTAACAAAAAGGTTAATTTGAAGTAGTCTCAGAAGAACACTGTGAACATGACGTACATGGGACTCAAGATCCTTAGAGAATATGAGGATGTCGTCCAAATAGACAAAAATTGAAACATTGATAATGTCCTCAAAACGTCCTTAACTAAAGCTTAGAACATAGCCGGTGCATTAGTTAGGCCGAAGGGCATTACCAAATACTCGTAGTGTCCAGAGGGGGTATTGAATGCCGTCTTCCGCTCATCCCCTTCTCGGATCCTGACCAGGTGATAGGCGTTACGCAAGTCCAGTTTGGTGAATATTTTGGCCCCTTGAATGATGTCGAAAGCAGGTAATTAGTGGCAATGGATATTTATTTTTGATCGTGATATCATTTAAACCTCTATAATCGATGCATGGACGTAAGGTACCATCTTTCTTTTCAACAAAAAAGAAACCTGCACCAGCTGGAGAGGATGAAGGGCGAATAATGCCTGCTTTGAGTGATTCAGAAATGTAAATGTGCATAGCCTCATTTTCTGGTTTAGACAAAGAAAAAGAACAACCTCTTGGTGGAGTGGTACCGGGTAACAGGTCAATGGCACAGTCATATGGTCTATGTTGTGGCAGAGAAATAGCTTTACTTTTACTAAATACCAGACCCAAGTCGTGATAATAATGGGGTACCAGAGACAGATCTTGAGTAGACTCCTTTATTTGCTGATTGATGACACTAGTAT
>JBBPBX010015014.1:15623-31751 GCA_038048925.1 Garcialebias charrua
TTATCTTCCCAATTTTTCCAAACATTCAGCCTTTTGCAGTCTGATCTCTCGACGCACAAACTTCTCTTTAAACTCTTCCAGATTTAAAATCAATCAGCTCTCCGAATGCAGGCATTGATCCAAGTCTTCTTTCCACAATATAATTCCTCAAGGTTTTCCATCATCTGTTCTGCGGTACTGACAAACAAGGCTTCAGAAGCGGTGTTCCCTTAGCTTAAACAAGCTGATAAGCCAAGACCCGTCAGAGCAGATCCCGATGCCGCAAAGAGCACTCCTTTTGTCCAGGAGAAAAACTATTTTTGAATTAATCCTATCTTCTTAAAGTATCCAGCAAATTCAAATAATTCTTCATGACTTCAGCAACTTCAGCAAATTGTATTCCATAATTATTGTTGAATCTAATCAAGAGATGTTGTTTTGTTCCACAATAAAAATACTTTCAGATCAGGAAAAATAATATTCCACAAAAAAGCAGTTTTTAATCCATCATCGCTCAGTCGAACCGACGAGAGGCCCTCAACAGCAGAGCGGAGATAAAAAGTACACCGTGTTCCCACCAACGTAAACAGCCTTGCGGCGGACCGTCAGCGCTCAGAGCTTCTCCCAAAATTACTTTAATTTTTCATCAACAGAGGAATCCGTGTAACTGATTTTTCTTTATGCAGAAAGTGGCTTTTTGCTGTTTATAATAATTTAATATAATTTAGTCTTGGATAAAACTGGGAATATAATCCTACCTTTTTTTGTCAGAAAGTGCCACAAGGGATTTCCAAAAGAATAGAAAAATGTATTCTATCTCTGAAGCTGGTCCAATTTTGAAGGATTTGGAAATATCCGGGCTAAGAGGCAAAAAGTATTCCTCGTTGGTCAAAGAAAATCCTTTTTCAGATAATCCAAGTTCTTCTTTGTAGATTACAGAGTTCAGTTTATGATCCACAATAATTCTTCAAAAGTCCAAAACTCAGCAAATTTCTCTTTTCAAACTTCATCCTTTATAGGGAAACTGGGCTTTTTCTGCTACCCCTTGGAGAGTTACATCACTTTTGTTAGGGCTCATTGGTCAGAGGTGAGGTAACTTTTTACACCTCCTCTCAGCCCTCACCGGAACTGGTGACATAATGTATCTTTCAGCTGTCACCCTCCTTTAGCAGAGAATGACTTAATGCCATCTGTCATTTGGGCAAAGTTCCAATTTTTCAGTCAGAACAAGTTCAACTTTCACCTAGATCCTCAACTTTTACCTACATTTACTCAAACTGTGGAAAAAACACTTTTGTAACGTGTTGTGTAATATTCAAAACTATTATCAACACCTAGCAGTGGAAAACTTTTTAGTTTGCTATGAATCTTAAAAGAAAAACATATAATAACATACATTTACTCACAATACATAATCATGCATCTTCAGTTAATTATATGACACCCACTTCACATATTCAATCACATATCACCTTGTTTCATATAAGAACACTTTTTTTATATAATTATATGTGTTTGATTTAGAAGTGAACTGTTTATTAAGAGCCTCAAAACTCTCCTCTGAGCTCTTCCTCTGTAAATGTAAAAGTGTGCACTTTTTTATCTCATTTGACCTATTTCTCTGCTCCGAGCAGACCTCAGCTGTTTATCTATGTGTGTGCGTGCGTGCACGTGTGTGCGTGAGTGTACTCTGTCTGGTGAGAGGCCGTATGTTTAGGTAAATATGAGGCCTGCTCCAATCACTTACTACCTAAATCACCCTAAATAATCATATATTACCATAATCATATGGACTAGTTCTGTATGACATCAAAAACAACAAAACTAAACAAAAGAAAGGTTTCCCTCTGCAACCAAACACACCTTGCAGCTATGTGAATGTGAGGCCTCTGTTGTGTGAACTGATAAGGGCGTCACAGCTCATAAGCATGCATGTATGACCTTTGCTGTGTGCAGGCATAGCAAGGCTTGCTGTGTTACTACAGAGGACAGAGCACGTTCTATCTAACTAACCACAAATAACTATAACAGGTTTAACTAATAATGTTTGTTCAAACCACAAAGACGAGGCACCAGAATACAAACAAAAGTTACAAAGCATACTCCATGTTTCCTCTGTCAGTAAATTAAAAATGCCATGATTAGAACCAAGGTTTAAAAACCATATATAAAAATTGTGTTTCTGTACACCCTGTACTCAGGGCCTGTGAGTGATCATATATGTGTTATTAATCTGGTTTTGTGTGTGTGTGTGTGAACGTGAATTTGCTGTGTATCTTAAGTCAGTCTGTTTTCAACATAAAAGTCCTGCACACTTTGACACCCTCTGCTTGAAAACAGACCGTACCCCTGCATCAAGTCCCATGTTAATACTCAAGTCCCATGTTAATACTCATCGTCATCTTCTCGTCATCTTTGTCCACACCATCTGGGACCCCGAGATGTCGTTGTCAGGTCGCGCAGGATCCTTGGTGCCTCTGGACCCTGGATTGCTGTTCGCTTCTTCTCAACCATCCATAATGTTGTAGTCATCCTGGTCGGTTCCACGTGTGCCGCCCGGCTGAGGTGAGGTCATCTCCGGAGATCTTGTAGTGGTCAGCGTACTCCATCGTTGATCGAGCATCAGGATCAGCATTCTCCCTGGCCTCAGACATCCTTCAGGCGAGTAGGCAGCATTTCCATCCACACCTACTGATGTGGTGTTGCATTGGGTCTTCAAGAATCAAGTCAGACTCTGAGTCAATGGGATCAGCTACTGTTGGTCTGACTGGGATAGCGTTATCAGGCCCTTCTGGCTTTAGCTGGGCCAGTTGTATCAGGACATTATAAATAAGTAAATAAGTGAAATAAGTAAATAAGAAAATAAGTAAATAAGTAAACTAAATTCTATATCCTAGCATTAGCAGGGAAGGGTTTTAAGCGATGTTGGTTAAAATGATCAATTTCTTTCTGCTTTCGGAATCAGACCTCCTGGGTCGTGCTTTGGGACTTTGCTCAGTAGCGTTGATTCTGGCACCGTCTTGTGTTTTACGGTGTGGACAGTCTTGACTTTTGGTTAGGTTTTGATGTTCTCCAGTCCGGTTTCTTCTGATGAAAGGAGGGACTTTGTCACAGTCCAGATGAATATTGCCCCAAAATTCCCAACGAGGGAGTATGGCTTGGCAGCTGTCGTCCTTCGGTGGGGCAGGATAAATCACTTCAGCCTCCCAGTAACCCTGGTGGCATAATCCCATTAGTGGTCTACAACCCCAATCACAGTGCCATTCAGGGGGTTCTTTGTCCAGATGAATCCAGTTACATCTCGTTGTCCTTTTTATTTTGTGATGCAGGAGCATTATCCAGGTCACAATTCCTTCAGGCAAAATCAGTAGATTGATTACCTTGAAGTGGGGTTTGTCTGGCCCCGTTAGGTTCTCAGCTTCTACTGCTGACACCCATTCAGGGGTGTTCTCCAGCTGGTGCCTCCAAGCTGGATAGCCTGCTAGTCTTACTCTTTCCCAGGTCTTGGTATGATTTTCAACAGTTTCATTTCGGTCCCATGGCACGAAGATGTTTCTTTGTGTGGTGTCCCAGCAGGTCATGTTTGCATATTTGGATCTCCCATGGGAGACCTTTACATGCGTCAGGCTCCATGGTCTGATTCCGGCTTGATACAAAATAACCAACAACATAACTAAGCCTATTAACACTACGAATCCCCGCAGCAGGGTTCGTAGACAAGTTGCTTTATCCATTCTCATAATCCTTAAACAGTCCTTAGGTCGGTCAGGGGTCGCCATATCTTCATAGATTTGTGGTACATCTTCATAGATGTGTGGATCTTCTTCATTGATGTGTGGATCTGCATCGCTGTTTGAATCATCTCGACTTAGTCTACTTTCCAGGCTTGTCATGTTGAGAGAGTTTCTTTTCAAAGACTTTGCTTCTTTTAGCTCTGGGCTCCCTCTTCGAGCGCCTGTGAGTTGTGGTCACTCGATCTTTGAGGAGCTACAGATATAGTGGAGAGGGGTGTGGCCATCCAGGTTGCAGTCTTTACCACACCCACTTCCACCGAATCACCAGCCATTGTGTAGGTTCAGGCTGGGGTCCTTCCAGGCACTAATTATGTTGGGGTTTGGGTCCCCTTCTCAATTTGATACTTATTCCTTTTATCATCAGGTAGACCACATTAAATATCCATGGTGAGGTTGGAGGACAAGGCTTAGGATGAGATCTATACCGTGGCAGGTATGCTGGCTTCAGGTGATAATTTCTTGAGGTTCATCCAAATAAGACTTTTCTGGTCTATTTAGTGTTTGAGTAGAAATAATTCTTGGTGCAGTTTTCCCATATAGAGATGTCAATTTCAGGTTTGTCGAACCATACTATGCTTTTTGCTATCTTTAGGGCTGGTATTTTCCGGCCGTCTTTGTTAAATTAAATCAGAATGTTTTCTGTATCTTTGTCGATCGGTTTTGAGTCTATTATGTCTTTCTCTGTTACTGCCCTTCTATGGGGTTCTGCATGCTGCATGGTGTGAGGTGGTCAACCTTCTGTGGGTGTTCCAGGTTGCCAATGTGGTCGCATTTGACTCTCACTGGGACTTGGCCCTCTTTTCCTTTCACACGTCCTTTGCACAGTTCCACGCAGAGAGGCGATGGGTGTGGCAATTCTGGTCTCAACCCTCTCCACACCCACTTCCATTGATAGACCCCCCAACATGCAGGTTCAAGCTGGGGGCCTTGCAGCCCACAAAAAGTTTCGTCAGCTGGGTCCTCACCTCTCCGGCGCTGTTCCTCCGCCTCCCACAGTCTCCGTCTTATCATTTCCATGGATTGTCTTCCATATCGCACATAGTGTTCTCCCCTTTCTTCCAACGCTGTTATCGTACTGACGAGTGGGTGTCCCCTGTATGATACAGTCATCCTGTAAGCCATTCGTACTGGGTACTCTTCCCAATCGTTGATGGGTATGCAGACTCGATCACATAGCATTCGTAGGGGCAACTCTGTGTTTTCAACCACCACTTTGTTTGGGTTAGTTTCCCGGTTGAAGATGCTTATCTTCATGGCTCGGCTTGTTGTCCAAACCTCCAATTCCCCTATGGAGATCTCGCAGAAATGTGTTTGATGTGGCTCTCTGTAATTATGGCCCCATCTGATTTTGAATTGCATTCCGAATACTTTCAAATAGACAACATTGAAGATCCATGGTGTCCCCATTGGGCTGGGGTTGTATGGCAATCTCCATGAGTCTTTTGTTACTGCGTAATCAGGGACACACCTATGAGACCCTCTAGTCAGGTCTTTGCTCCTATAGGACATTGCACATGAGCAGTAATAACTTTTGGTTCTGTTAAAGTTTAAGGTGTAGTCATTTCTGGGGCGGTCTAACTTTACCAGTTCGTTCCGTACAATTAGAGCCGGTTGATACGGTCCTCTCCTGGATAGTTGAATCAGCAAATTCCACACATAAGTGGATGCCTCGTCCTCTGAGTCCGAGTCATCATAAAGCGGGCCTCTGTCCCAAGACCAGCATGTTTCAATGATTTTTGCAGATTTTATATTATCTCTCCTTTTCCAGATATGATTTGGACACCTCATGATTTTATTTAATTATTTTCTACCTTTTTCCTGTGATGAGATCCATTGATGATCCTAGCGCCCCGTCGTTCAGTTTTTAGTTGTCCATTTCCTTGTTCGTGTGCTTCCATTTCCTCAGAAATGACTTGCTGGCCCAATCGTTCAGCACACTTTTTTCTCTGTTTTACTGGGTTGGGACTTCTCTGGGTCGTCTTTATCGTCTTTGATCAGGTGTATCGTAGCTCCCACCGAGTACACTCCTTTGTAAGGTGCCACTACCATCTGTACCGAGACTTTAATCCTCTGGGTGGAGTCAGGTCTTATGGGCGTGTCTATCCTTTGCGTAGCTGTTCCGGGAATCTGCAACACCCCTTGTCGTTCCCAGACTTCTGGGGTTACCAAATATTCAGCTGTTTTTTGTTTTGGCTTTGCTCCTTCCACTGCCCAGCCATCCAAACTGGTGGTGTAATAGTACAGGTTTGAATGCCTGGTTCCAGTCTCACGAGGGATAGGAGGCAGGTCCACCAATGGGATTTTTTGGTTCAGAATCACTTCTCTAAACAGTTGAGCCCACGTCATCAACTCCCAGGGGCCGTTCCAACCTCCCTCTCGGGCCTTACTGTTCACAGCATTGGGCAGCTGGGCTGACTCGAGGTCAACTGCGTCCTTCGGGTCCCGGTACACCCTGAAGACCAAAGGAAACTGATTAGTGCCAAGGGGTATGTTTCCTGCTTTTCCCATTGCAGGATCATAGGGCCAATCCTGCTTTACTGACTGCTCAAGCAGATTCTGAGGGTTCCAACACCTATCTTTTTGCCTGATCATTTCTTCGTCACTTAATCCTTCTACTTCTGGATAAAGTGGTGGTGCTGTAGGTGTTGGGTTCGTTCCCTGGTCATACTGTTGCATCATTGGGGTATTTCTGGGGGCTTCGAACCGTGTCACGTCTAGCTGGACTTTGAAGGATTTGAGAGGGTCATAGTACCTCCTTACCTGCCAGCCCATAGCCCTTTCTGAGTGCAACAGTCGGCCCTCCTGCATCTTTGTTTGACAATTTACACAATACTTCACCATAGTCCCTTCCCATTCACAGGTACAATCTTCTGGGCCTCTCTCACTCAATTCCCATTGTGTGAGGATCATTACTCTTGGTAAAACTGTGGTCCTACATTTCCCACAAATAAAAGCATCCATTACTTTTACGGGTTTTAGTTGCAACTCCCGTACATCTTCTTTCTTCGCCTCAGGTTTGAGGGGCTTATTTCTTCCTGGTCCTTCCCACAAAATGGGTAAGCCGGTAGGTTCCATGCAGATTGCACAGCTGTTTTGCAGTTTTTTCCACTTCATCATTTCGCATTCTGCTGACAGGTATCCTTTCTTGGCGTACTCCAAGATCTTCAGAGCCCTACCTGCCCAAAGCTCTGAGGTTGTTCTTCTAAAGATAACTCCCCCGCATATAGTGGCCAGTCTAATACAGTATAGGGGAGCATGGTGTTTGGTTCATTGGCCATAATCCGGTTTCTGGTTTTCGAATTAGCTAGGAATCAGCTTCAGTTGCTCTATTCCTTGGATTCCCTTTTTTGTTAACACAACCGTGTTTTTATCTAATATTCTCTTCACCTTATCTGTGGCACTGTATTTTGGCTTCACTGCAATTGCTGGTGGGTGATCCTGTGATCTGACCCACACCTTCTGTCCAACCTCAAATGAAGTGTTGGAGACTGGTTGTTCCTTTTTATCCTTGAGGCCCCGCCCACTTTCTAGCGTTTTGAATTGACGTTGGTTAAGCTCCTCAGCGGGGGAGGGTCTTCCAGCTCGACGCCTGTCATTCAGGGCTTGCCCGATTTCCACAGTTTTAGTGCTCCATTCTTTGGTATTAGCATTTTTAGCTATCCAATTTTTGACCAAACCTATGGCTCTTTCGGCCACTCCGTTAGCTTGAGGTGTGTAGGGTGGTGAGTAAACACGCATCACCCCAAAAGTCTGACACCAGTGATCCACCTGTGCATTGCGAAAGTGTGTCCCATTGTCAGTTCTCAGTTCCTTTGGGATGCCTAATGACCTACAGACTTGTTCCAGCATGCTGACGACACTGTTGCCATTAGCTTTTCTTGTCGGTTTAACTACCACATACCCTGACATTGAGTCCACTAGCACCAGAAGATATTTCTCTCCCTTCTTGCCAGTGACTCCCATGGGTCCAGCAACATCCATGCACACTGAGCCCCAAGGTATGATACTCTTGATAGTTTGTCCATCCACTCGGTGCCCGCGACGTCCTGCGTTATATTGACCACATACCACACAGTCCTGCAGTACCTTGCGAATTTGCTTCATGGGAATCCAGAGCTCCTGACTCTCCAACTCCTTACGTGTAGGTTGTACGCCCGTATGACCTAGCCCTTCATGCACGCCACGCACAACCTCTAACACGTACTCCTGTGGGACCCTTCGGCCCGCCGGGGTTCTTTCCCACTTCTCGATCCCGACAAAAACGATCTTTCTCTGTTGCACATAACGGTCCACTTCTTCATTGCCCTGCCAGTAGTTTCCTTCTTTAGTGTGGGATTTTTGGTGCTCCACCTCTAATTGTAGATTCAACCTTATTTCAGCTATTTTTTTCCACAAATCCTGGTGAGCCACCAATTTTCCCTTAGCACTTTCAAATCCATTTTCTTCCCAAATGGATAAATCCTCTTTCAGGGCTTGAGCACAGTAATGACTGTCGGTCACTACTCGGGATGTTTTTATTTTTCTGTGAGTTAGTTCAAGCAATCCTTCCAGTATTGCCGTAACTTCTCCAGTCTGAGCACTTCCTAGCACTCTCCCCCTTCTTCGGCAGCACTCGTTCCCTTGATACTTGAGGATAAATCCCCAGTGTGCTACCTGATCGGTTCCTTTCTTGGATCCGTCGGTGTAGAGAGTCCAGTCGTGTGTTTTATGTTTTTCAGGTTCCTCTTTTGTTACTTTTTTGCTTGTTGGCTGTGCCGGTCCTATCTCCAGATCCGGGTCTAATAGAATATTCTCCCATTTACCCCAGCGAGAATTAGTGGCCTTGGTACTTTCTATTGTTCCTTTTCTGAGGTATTTGTGTACTTGACTTTGTGTTATAACCTTGATGGGCTGTCCTTGGGCTAGATCTTTCAGCGTTCCCCAGTATCTTGCAAGCACAGCTAGTTCTTTTTCTTCCTGGGGAAATTTTTTCTCTACTGAAGTTAAAGTGTAACTCCAAAGAGTAACTAACCCGCCATGTTCATTTTTAACAGTAACCATGGCACTGTCATCTTCACAACTGACCTCAGCTATGAGTCTCGTCAATAGGCTTCTTGGTTCTAATCGTACTGCTTCTTTGATTTTTTTCTCTGAGTTCTTCCAGGTCTTTTTGGTTTTTGACTGTCCAGATCCGGGTTTTTTTTTGTTTTTCTTTTCATCTTCACTTTCTCTTTTCTTTAGACAGGCATACAAAGGTTTTGCATACTTTTGGTAGTTAGGGACATGATCTCTCACATAATTGCACAGTCCTAAGATTTTTTTGTAACTCGTTCTCGGATTCAGGGGGCTGAATCTGTTCAAGTTTCTCTCGGTAACCCTCTAAGAGTCCTAGATCGGCGGTCGCCTGAAATCCCAGATAGTTTACATGGAACTGCCCGAACTGACATTTCTTTAGGTTCAGTTTTAACCCTGCTTCTGTGACTCGCTGCACTACCTTTGCTAATCTTTCCAGGTGTTCTTCTTCTGTGTCATCTGCGATGAACACATCGTCGATGTAAATGGTAGCACCTAAGTCTTTAAGCACATCCATCACGGCTGATTGAAACACATTCGGAGAGTTTTTGTATCCTTGTGGTAATCGCTGCCAGACATAGCTCTTCCCTTGATGGGTAAAAGCTGTTTTCCCTTGTGATTGCCTGGCTAATCTGAGAGAGAAGAATCCATTTGCTAGATCAATGCAAGATTTGTACTTTTTCACTTGAAAAGTTTTTAGTGTACCTTGAGGGTTGATTAGACTCGCTCGATTGGCCACTTTTTGTCTGTTGAGGGCCTTGAAATTAATAACTGCTCTCCATCTTCCTCCTGCAGATTCAGGCTTCTTCACGGCCTGGATAGGACTGTTTGTTATGGGATTAGCTTCTTCTCTGATGATTCCCAAAGAGCTTAATTCCTTTACAATTTTGTTCATTTCTTCCACCGCTCCTGGATTCAGAGGGTATTGTCGCACTGGTGGATGTACTCCCCCTTCAATGAGGTGTACTAATTTTGGACCTAGGTCTCCGCAGTCGTTTTTGAATCTAGCCACTGAGGCAGACTCAATAATTTGTCTCAACTTCTCTTTCCCAGCCGGGGAGAAGTCGCTCTCATTTACTCTTTGTTCTGTCACTTCGGGGATATTTACAGGTTTGAACCATTCGTGTGTGGGCCCTATTTTTACCAACCTTGATTTGAGCTTGTCCATGCGTCGGTTTAATGCTCTTCGGTCTTTTTTCGTTTTTTTTAACTCCTTTAAGTCTCTTATTGTTAGGAGGTTGTAAGGACCTTTTATCTACACTATTCTTTACCATTCTCCAAACGGCATTTCTTGTACGGTTCCGTTTGCCAATTGAACCGTAAGGTGTCCTATTGTTTTTAGGTTTTTGCGGGTCATAGACACCTCTGCCCCAGAGTCTATTAGGTAAGGTTCTCCATCCACTTTGGCATAGATTTCGTCACCGTCCCAATAAGCATTTTCCAGGGTGACCCGCAACCTTTCGGCCATCATTTAGCTGGCCCCCCATCCCTTTTCAGTCGGGATTCATGGAGGGCCTTTCTTTTATCAGGGGTCATTTTAGCATAATCTTCTGAGGGCACATAATTGCCCCTTTTTTGAGGTGTTGTGTTAGCTGCTGGAGCTTGAAATCTCTTTTGTTGTTGGTTTCCATAATTCGGTTCTGACTGGGGACTCGCGAGTCGTTCCTTGTACCGTGGTTCTGGCTGTCTTTGAGGCCCTTTGTATTGTTGTTGAGGGGCCCTAGGGGCTGCTTTTGGTTGTTTCAGGCTTTGTTTCATCTCGGTTTTTCTCTTTTCATCCCAAAACTGTTGTTCTAGGTCATAAGACTTTACTGCCTGATCAATTTGGGTAATCAAGGTCTCATTGGGCATTTTAGCAAAGGTCACTTCTCCTCTTCTCCCCCTTGTCACATCTCTCAGAGCTTTAACGCATTTCTTTGGAGGAATTGTTCGTTTGAGTTGATACCAGACTAATGTGAGGCGTTGTCCCTGATCCATGCGTGCTTTTGCCCGTTGGATTTGAGAATCCTCATCATCTAGATCCTCTAGAACCAGCCTTTCATAGTGTTTCTGGGCTGACTCTTCTTTGCCAACTGGGTTTGCGGTGACATGACCCAGCCACAGTTTTCTTGCTGCGTCACATTCGGTGGAGCTGGTTACCATAGGCCACACGTCTTTAATGTACTCCTCAACAGTTTCCTCAGGCCATTTTTCCCTCACCAAGGTTTTCAGCATTTTGTACTCACGATAACTGTCGGCATCCGAGCTGGAGATTTGGCGTTGTTCAGCCCACCGAGGTTCTGGGACTGAATGAGACTCGTAGTACGACTGATCTACCCCTTCTTGACCTGGTACTTCCTCTCCATCATCTGATATCTCATTTCTCGTGTTCATACCTGTGTCTTTGGCATATTTGTAAGCAGCCGTTTTCATTCTCCTCAACAGTACATCATGCACTATCGCCACATAAGCTGTTCTGAAATTGCTGGTTAGGGGTTGGTGAGCAGCCAAGGTAGGGAATGTAGGCATCATTAAAATGTTAGCCCACTCTCCCAAGGTGGCCTCAACTGTCAATCCCACTTTTTCTTCCAACCTGCCTGCCTACAATGATGGAATTTCATAGTAATTCTGGTCAGCTTCAGGGATGTGGGCACGGCGTCCATCACGGGTTCGTATAGGACCCCATCTTAGGTCTCTAGCCATTTTTTCTGATGCCTTGTATACATCTATTATTTCAACTGCTTTCTTTCGTCCTTTTCTTTGCCCTGCTCTCAGTAACCTAGTTGGTAGGCCCGATTGGCCCGCTGTTGATTCTAAGCTAGCAGTATCTTTATCATCAGTGCTTTCCTGACTCAGACCTGTGTCTGGTTCCTCCTGGGGGCTTTCGTCATTGCTCTCTTCACTGTCTTCATTCAATGGTTGTATTGTTTTGAGTGGTCTGTGCTCCGACCTTTCTTCTATTGGATCTACGTCACTCCTTCTTTTTCTGGTGACTGGATTATTTAGATCTTTCCCTGAGGGTTTAGTTATGGCCATCTTTGTTTTCCATGCGTCTTGTGACCTTGATGGTTTTTCTCCATCCTCTTCCCCAGATTTCAAGGGTCCTTTGTTCGGCTCCTTTTCTTTCTTTGTTATAGTGGCCAGCACCCTTGCTCTCCGGTCTTCATGCAGATGAGTGGGGGTCACTATAACCAGTTCCCGTAACGCGGCTTCGACCGGCATCCCTTTCGCCAGATATGTTGATGCATTGACAGCAACACATTCAGCTATTTCCCACTGAAGATCGTGGGACCGCAACCCATCTATGTTCATTACTACGCGCCTCAGGTTGTGTGTGATTGCTAGATTTACCCCCTTCTCGAGGGCTTCTACCATTGTTTTCATGTACCCGTCATTACTTTCTGCCTCTTTATAGCTTTTAATTGGCACGTGTATAATGGCATAATATGAGAGGTTAGCACCGCTTGTCAGGCTCCCGTTTGGCTCGGAACCTACTGTTTGTGCCCATAACTGTTCAATTTCACATTGGTATTCTTGGCCAGCCAACTTGTGTAGGATCTTCTTAAAGGTGGCATTGTGAACCTTAAATTGGTGGTCTGTGAATATCAATAACCCATGTGCATCCAAGGTCCAAGGACTTCCGATCAGTCTATATACTTTAAATCCATTTTGGAAGTTTATGACTTGAGCCTCCTCGGGCACTGCTCGGAGGGTCTTCTTCATCAGGGGTCTTGGCGTTTCACTTGGACACTTAGGATGTTGTTCTTTATCTCCTTGCCCATGATGAGAGTAGCTTTTTGGTCTTGCTCCCAAGTCCTGATGAGATGTCCTCCCCGGGGCCACAAAAGGTTTTTTGTCCTCACCCTTATGGCCAAAACTGGGTTCATGTCTTGGTTCAAGATGGTTCTCTTTTGCTGTACATTTCTTGTATGCTTCTCTGGTTATTCCTGAAGGTTCCTGGGCAGGATCTACCTGTCGATTACCGAACGACAATCTTCACAGGAATCCTTTACCCCACTCTTCGTCTCTTACCCACTGTTTTTCCATCTGTTTCACCAAGCTCTGTGCAAGATGATCCACGCGGTCTCGAGCTCTTCTTTCATCTTGCCCATTGTCTGGGCTCCATTCATTTTCATCTCTTGTCTCTAGGTTAGTAGCCCAGGACCCATGATTTCCCATTTTCTCTTTTCTGCTTGCTCCCGAATCAGAGTTATAGGTAGGGGTGTTTCTGTATCGGTCCAAGTTTGTTCCGGAGCTCCAGTAATCAGGGTTTGGGTGAGATGCTGGGTTTATCGGTCTGCCCATCCCACTAACACCTCGCCCACTAACACCTCGCATATCTGGTTTCACTCCGATTGTGGTGTCGGCCCATGAGGAAAGGGGGTTTGTTTGTCCAGTTGTTAACTCCTTGGTTTCTTGCCCCTCTTTCGGATCATTATCTCCTTCTGAATCTCCCGGAGAGTTTGTTTCAGAGGCTCGTTCACTCGTCGGCTATAGTCCTCTGTCTTTCATTCTCTGCTTGTATAGCCCCATTCTGGCTAGCTCTTCTTCATATTCTCTAAACATTGAGGCCGCTTTTGTCCTGGTACCCAAGGTATACCCGTAGAGTCCTGTGGCTTTGGCTAACATTTTCACCAAAGGGTCGTAATCGATCGTTGGGCTGATCACGGTGTTTATAAGTCCACATCTTGGTGCTTCAATCTGTTGCACCCACCATTTTAACCATAATTTAATTTCTGCTTTGGTTTTTATTTTTGCTGGGTCTTTTAATACTATCATCTGACAGCCATGCTTCACTAATATGCAGTAGAGTATACCTTTGTCCTTCATGTATTCCCTCAGGTTTTGTTGTAGAATCGTATCACTCACCCTTGGGTTACTTTCTCTGAACATTTGCTGAACAAGAGGATGCCAAGTTGTAAAACCTTGGCCATAAAAAAGGACTTGTAGTGATTGCCCTCCGGTTTCTCCTACTGGTTCAGGTTTCTGTTGGTTTGGATTGCCCGTTTTGGATTGATCCTTCATCGTAGCTGCTGTTGCTGATGGAGATATTCAATATTTATCATCTAAAACTAATTACTCTGACCCAATAATTATAACCCAGCTCACTTGTATCAAATATTCTCTGTTCCCTTTAAACACTTATATTTGATAGTACAAACATGTTGTTTGCTTTTCTCCTTGATACAGAAAAGACAGTCTTCTAGCCTTGACAATGTTTGGATTAGATGTTCTTGTAGGATCAGAACCACGACTTGTTTGTTTTATCTGTTAGACGTCAGAGCTTGTCAAACTCCTCCTGCTTCTTGTTTAACACTAGCAATCCCAGGGGAAAAAAAACACAAGAACTGCCATGAGTTTGTCAAAATGACAATTCTTCCATTAGGTGTCTTGAGCCTGGGGGTAGATATCTTTGTTTGTGGGTAAACATCCCCTCCTGAGAATCTTCTCCCAGCATATCTTCTCCAGTAGGTCAAAACAAAGGATCCTCATTTACATTCACCCCCCACAAATTAACCCCACATTCCAACAGCATTTTGCTTCTACAGAGAGTTGCTTTCACCAGAGAGACCCAGAGAGACTTATTGCTCTGTAGGTGGGGGGGGGGTTCTTACAAGCTTTGATCAAAAATAATGTTACACTGAATTTTATTTTTTTATTTTTTTTTCATTTGGGGCCACCTAGAAAACTTAGGCCATTGCATTAGGTAATACATTCAGCAATTACTTTTACTTTAATACTTTAAGTATTTTTAAAAGCAAGTACTTATTTACTTTTACTTAAGTAAAAATATTAATATGGTACTTCTACTTTTACTAGAGCATATTTTTGTCTGTTTATTTGCACTTTTACTTAAGTACAGTGTTTGAGTATTTTCTCCACCACTGGATTTACCTGACTAAATACAGGTTGAATGAATGAATATATAAATATGCCCCAAGGCCTCCTCCCCGCCAACAGAATGGAATGGCCTCATATACATACCAATGGCTTTAAAAATGCTAATTCAATTTGTCAGTTTGACAATCCCATGGGTTGCATAGGTAAAATTGTCTTTTTGACAAAAACTGGTATAGCTTGTCATGTCCAGTACAATTCGGAATTGTGCTGGACAATGTATTTGAGACCAAACTAACTTTCAAAAGACATTAAAAGCCCTTCCCCTTTGCAAAGTTGTTTGTCTGATTTAACACTGTTCTCTTGTTTATCTTGTGTGGTTTTTATTAAGGTAACAGGGGTTTAAAATCCCCATCATTATGGTGCCGAAAACCCATTCTCCCCACACCTGCTCCTGATGACCTCTGAACGGAGCCAGCTGCGAGGCACGGTAAATATGACAGAAAGTCCAGTGATTGGGTTTGTCTCTGGCCAGCTTCCTCTGTCCATTTGGTGCGATCAAGGTCGGGTTGGTGGAGATTTCCAGACATCCACACAGGTCAGCAAGAACTGAGTGTTGATATGTGTTTGTTGATATGTCGTTTTTAAAACAATTTGAGTACAGTAACAGGAACTAGTTCACCCTGAGCCGATGACTTTAAATTTTGAATGAGGTGTCTGCTTTTCGATAACTAGGTGAATTTTGCGCACACGCTAGTTGGCAGAACCAAGATTTCTGTGATTTATAAGCGAGGGCGGTCAAAAAAAATAAAAATAAAATAAAAAGCCGAGACCAGAAATGTGAGGCTGACCGCCAGACCTTACATTGGACTTAGCGTGTCCGGCCAGGCGAGAAGAGAAATTAAGACAAGAACGTTTATTTTTATATTTGACGCGTCATTCTGTATTTGTTTAGTCCTTTTTTACGTGTATGTTTGTTTCTGGAGCCCTGCACCTCTGGTTTTTTTTCTTCCTCCCATTTTCCTCAGTGTGTGCATGTGTAGCTTGGCTCCTGGCCTGTTATCTGTTTTCTGTGGGCCTTTCCCCCCCCACACCACCCGTGCTGAACCTGCCTGCAGCCTGTTTTCTGTTCTCTGAGAGTGAATGTGTAGGTACCTTGTTTTTTGTGTTTGAGAAGTTGCTATTTTGGGAGTTAAATGTAACTGGATCTAAAAGGTTTCCCAGGTTGATATTAATTTGCTCACATATATTAATAAATACTGTACACAAAAGGTTGTCTGTCTAAAGGCAAAAAAGAAAGATAGACCTTTAGTCAGTAGAAAATAATGACTGAATGAATCAGAGGCAAAACATCTGATAAGTTTTATTTTCATTTTAAACAATATGTGGTTCTGCCCACGGCCTTGAAGTGCAGCTGCTGCAGCTTGGCAGAACCCCCCCCCCACACCCATCCTGCAACCCCCCACCTCCACCTCCACCCCACCCC
>JBBPBX010015014.1:31819-50082 GCA_038048925.1 Garcialebias charrua
ACCCCTCCACCCCCCCTCTGTGTGAAGATATATATTTATTTACTTAAAGCAAAAGTATCTGTGCTGACATAGTAGAAACAGCAGAATAATAATAAATATATAAAAAAATGGCACAAGAACTAAAGTTGATGTTAAGAAGTAGATTTTTATTTAAATAATTTTACAAACCAAGAAATTTGATTGACTTGCTTGAAGAATTCTCGGTGGATCTTAAAACACAAATACAAATTATTACTTTCTTACTTTAGCATTCCATTTAAAACATGACTGAGAAAGGATTGATTGCAAATATTTACCATTGTATTTTTCCTGATATTAAGAAAAGTTATAAAAGGTTACATAATTATCTCTGATATACAGGCACTAAAAACTTATGGTTAAATATAAAATAAATATTTAAATACTTTCTTTTAAATCATGAGTGTAGCCGAATGCTTCACAAAGATTTTAGAATTTGATCAATCTTGTTTATAAAATTCTAATCCAAATACTTTAGGTTTTAAAGGCTTAACAACGTTAAAATCGGACGTTTTAACAGTAGGCCTGGCGCTTACACGAGCGGTCCGATTTAATAAAATTTTAGCGAGAAAGACTCCAAATTGTTTCGCTGAACCAAGCGGACAGATCCGTTTTTATCATGAAAATCTAACGGCGAAAGATCCGATTTTAAATCATCCACAAATTACGTTTTTTGTCGGAAATGAAAGCTAAGCTAATGCTAACGGAGCCGCCAGCTAAAAGCTTCGTCCGTCCGAAAACAGTGCAAATGCCGTTATACTGTGAAACCAAACGTTTCTAAATTGTGTTTTCTCTGCAAAAAGAAACTGAGAATTCGCTTACCAATTTTTATCGAAATAGTTCTGTAGAAAAAGCCGAATGATGACGAAGCAAGAATTCAAGAGGCCTTGTCATTGAGAACTTTGATACAGTGTTGCCAGATCTCGCGACAGAAGCAAGCGACCAGCCCAAAACAAGCCCAAAACGAGCCCAACTGGCAACCCACCCCATTGTGTAAAACCAAGACCGTTTTTAACCAGTATAAACATACATTTATTATGGCGTTGCATACAAACGGCAAAATTATGCTAAACACTTTGAAAAACATATCCACTCTAAAAAATAAAGATACATTTTGCATATTAATACAGAACACCTTGGGGTGTCTATGAGTGCACACCTATTTCTCCAGCTCCCCGAGCGCCTTCTATGGCTGCTCACTGCACCACCTGGTAGGTGGTTGGGTTAAATGCAGAGACGAATTTCGTCTGTGTATGGGAAACATACGCAGATGACAAGAATAGACAATTATTATTATTATTATTATTATTATTATTAATCCCATTAAACCTCTGGGACTCATTTGAGATCTGAATTTTAAACGAAGAGTGATGACAACAATTGACAATAACAACAATAGACATTCATGAAAGCTGCGTACAACTTAGTAAAAATAAACTAAAAATTGAACAGCTAACCATGCTAAGTGTGCGCCCCTTTCTCCCATTTTTTATTATATTATTTCCCCATTATATATTATTATTATATATAATGTATATGTATTATGTATTATTATTATAATGTAATGTATATATATTTCATATTTCCCCACTTATTGGAGCTAATTTTAGCGTGGTCTTGTCACTCTAGACGAAGAATAAAGAATAACGAATAACAAGCCCAAATAAGCGACTTTACGTTCAAAGTAAGCCCAAGTAACCACAATAAGCGACTACAGAAAATAAAAAGCCCAGAGTAGCTTATGATGAGCGGACTTGGCAACTATGCTCACAGTCACCTGTGATTATCTGAGGGGAACAGAAAAGTAACATTCATGAAACAAAAACAGTTTTATCTTGGTCATCCAGAGAGGTTCAGTTCATGTTGATTCTGAGTAGAGTCTGTTACTGCGAGGTGAAGTTGAGAGGAACTGGATGTTTTTATAGCAGTCGCATAGGATGTTGATAAAACACGGAATATATTTGGATTTAATGCAAAATAAATGGGAAGTAGAGAAAGTATTACCGGTATACTGCATTGAATTACAATTATTGACTATTTAAACTTTTATAATAAGCTTGTTAATTTAAATTAACAACCATAATCAGATCAAAATTAAGTTTAGGCATTTTAGGATAACAAGTCTTAGACAAATTTAGCAGAAATTTATTTTTAGACTTGCCAGTAAATTCTGTCTTTTAAAAGTTTAACTAAATTGATAAAACTTTGACACTTATAAAGAATAAAAAAAAATAAAAAAAAATATATATTCTTGTCAAATAGATTTTTGACTAGATTGTAAGTTGAAACGCTCAGTTTAAATTCATCATTTTAAAACGATTTTTGCATACATTGAAAATGTTTTACCGATTTTAAAAAGCTGTTACACAGTTAAGTAGATTTTAAGAGCTGTTTCCTTTTAGGAGTTATATAATAATAATAATAATAAACTTTATTTGTATAGCACTTTCCTACAATGCCTTGCATTGACTAAGGTGCTTAACAGGACAGAAAACATAAAACCGGTACAATAAATCAGTGAAAATAGAATAAAAACAACAGTAATAAAAGAAGGCAATGGAAATAGAAAATGCTACATACTAAAATACCAAAAGAAATAAAAGTTACACACTGAAAGTTTTTTTATATATAGTTTTTTTATATAATGTAGATGCCCGTTGATGTTAATTAAATGTTATTAATATCTTTGATTTAAATAGGTTAAAGAAAACACTCTTCCCAATAATATATAAAAATGCTTTATTAGAAGTGACTTTTCAGCAAGTAGGTTAAATACGCACAAGAATCCAGCCAACTCGCCAGGAGTGAAAGACACATTTCACTGTTAAAACCTAATTTTGGTGTTGTTTCGCATAAATTATGACCATTAATGGCAAAAAGAGGTCTGGTATATTTGAAAGGGAATTAGAATAACATATCGGTAAATTTGAAAGGGAATTAGAATAACATATCGTTTGACCATGCAATGCATACGCTTTGACAGCAGTAAGGGCAGGGTTTTTGACTACGGACCCGAAGGTCGCGAGTTCGCGTCCCGGCCACTACCCAGCTTGGGGTGTCTATGAGTGCACACCTATTTCTCCAGCTCCCCGGGCGCTTTCGGGCTGCTCACTGCACCACCTGGTAGGTGGTTGGGTTAAATGCAGAGACGAATTTCGTCTGTGTATGGGAAACATACGCAGATGACAGGAATAGACATTATTATTATTATTATTATTATTATTATTTTATTCAAACAGATTGGGGTTGTGTATACGGTAATAATAATATAATCACCCAGCCCATGCTTTGACTTTTGATAAGTGAACCACTGAAAAGTGGTAAGTGAGGACTTATCTTAACAATTTCAATAAATTGACAAAAAAAAAAATGAGACCATTCCACGATGCCGTTTTAACATAAAAAATTAAAAACAGTACACAAATAAATCCGAAGAGAGGACGGATGTTGAAAACTCAATGAATTGGCTAATTATCATTTATGCTATCAAAGTGGTCCTAGAAAACAGTGCATGATATATTCAGAAATATAATTGGGCTACAAAATTTCTAGTTTCAGGTTAAATTGACAATTTTACTCATACGTAAATTAATGATTTTAGATCTGTTATGCAGATCAGATTAAAAGGATGCCTCTGTTGAAAATTCACTTTTATGTAAATGAACATTTTAAAATTCCATTGTGCAAACCAGAATTACAGAGGTGACTCTATTCAAGGTAAATGCTTATAGAAATAACATGATTACTTTGAACCTGGTTTGTTAAGGATTTTTACATTTTTCTATTTTCTCATTTTTTTTCTTAGAAGCGGCCTCACGGTGTTTGTGGAGCGGAAAGCGTAAGTCTGAAGGACCTCACGACACTTTGCAGAACACATAGTTAGTAATACATATATTAAGATAGGGTCATGTCAAAGAACACATGCAACGTCTGAATTTTTGAATCACAAACTACTGTGGTTATTGATTGGATCGGATCAGATTTAATATTAAGGGCGTGTCCAGAAACTGGCTCACTGACTTCACCGAGAACACCATGGCTGGACTCCCAGCCTACCCTGCTCAAAATAAACATTTGAGGGGCTTAAAAAACTATGGCACTGAACGAGGGCGGTAAACTGGACTTTTATCTGAGCAAAAGACACCACAAAGACTTTCACAAAGAACTGTCAGAACACGGTCATCAAACACAAATGACCAGGATATGCGGTCCGGGTGTGAAGGATCGATGATGAACAAAGATCTCACCCAGAAATAAAGATCTCACCCAGAAACAAAGATCCCACACAGAAACAAAGATCTCACTGGATGCTGTGACAAGAGGGTGCTGAACAGGTTCTCCAAAAAGACAAAGAGAACAGGTCTTGAAGTCACCCACGCCAACTGTCCAGCTAAAGGTCATGCCCCCCGTATGGATCTGTGAAGATCTGTCAATAGTCCTGGTATCGTGTTTCAAAACTGCAGTCTGCTATGATTAATTTTATTTAATGAAACACATTCTCATGATATGGCTTGCTAGACAAGCAAGGCCACAGAATTTGTAGTTTATATTGTACTTATGTGGGTCTGACGACTTATTTTTCCGCTTCCTGTAACTCCGTGATGAAACAGAGATAATGATCCCAGCTCATAACCCTGAAACAAGTTAATATTTATATTTTTTGTTTTTTGCAGATTAAAATTGTGTCTCCACAGACATTCAATGTTTTGTGGAGCTGAAGGAAGGATAGCAGATTATCCTTGACGGGAGTGCATTTTGGTTGGTCTGGTTTGCCACAAAGGAATTGATTAAGACATTTTTAGAACAATTTTTATAGCTTTATGCTTGAGATCTTAGATTGTTTATACCATACCAAATCACTTCATGTTAAAGGTGAGAGAATAGAAGTGGGTTTTTAATCGAGACTTGAAGACTGTGAGTGAGGGAGCCTGCCTGACACTCAGTGGCAACTCATTCATATATATGCAATAAGGGAATATTAGGAAGTATTCCTAGAAATAACTAATAATAATAAAGAATAAATCACTAATAACATTGATGATGGCTCATAGAGGGAAACAGCTCATACATTGATTAGATCATCAGTTATACAAAAATAACTTTTTAGATTTTTATATTCAAAAGCATAGCCATTTAAAGGATCATTTAAGAAGCACGTTGTACTGTAGGATAAATCAGATAAACCTACAAACCACATTGCTTTTATATATGTTGTTTAATAAACAGGTACTGTATATGTCATTTGATAAACAGGTATTTATTTTTGACAGATCCAAAAAGAAAAATGATGGGGGACGCCCTGGAGTTTGGATCTATTCAAAAGGTTGATTTGAAAGGTTGATTTTGAAATGTGGTGGTTCTATATTTTTAAAACACGACTGACCCTGACTATAGACTGGACTTATTTTGAGCACATGAACCACATGTTTGTATTGTAAATTCTTTATTACTACAGCGCTGTATGTCTGTCTATACGTCTGTATGTCTGTCTATGTCTGTATGTATGTTTAGACTTTTTCCACAGACTATGAAAAAGGTAAAGTATTTTAAGTGAGTATAAATCGTCTCCTGTCTCCTGCTACAATGATCATGCTAATTAAGAATAACTTACTAATTAAAAACTAACCTCAAATCAAAGTGAGTGATTACTCATTTTCACTGAAGAATGAAATCATTTGTTGTTGTTTTTTGCCATTAAATACAAATGTTTTAGATAGTAAGAATGGAATTTTATTTTAAGTTTAAAGAAACAATTATTATTATAGCCAATTACAGAATTTAGTTTAAGTTAACAGATTTAACTCACTAAGAAATTACCCACAGTTAGGCCTTCCCCAAACCATAATTGGCTCATGGGATCAAAGGGGGAGGGGGGCTTGAAGTTTTATTTAACAATTTGAAAGTTTTTTTGGTGTCCAGTTCTCCTTCCGGAACTCCTTCAGGAGGAGTTGCCAGTGATCCCAGAAGTGAATCCCGCCTCAGACTGTCCTGCTAGAGACGGCTGGAAACGAGGGTGAACAGGACCCCAACAGGTGGTGGAAAGAACGAGTCGTCTTCTCGTGAAAAAGAGCAGCAGATGCTACAACTGAGACCGGAGCTCCCCTGAAAAAGAAGTTTGGAGCAATCGCTGAGCCAGTTTTGAGATGGATCTGGTCAGAGCAAAGCTCCCCACTTTGTCAGAACATGTGGCTTGACTACCTTATGCCACACACAATTCAGGTTTGTGACCTGTGTCTTGCTCTGTGGGTCAGTAAGCTAGCCACGTGGATCGCAACAGGTTCTTACTGAAGCCTACCTTCCAAGAGGGTCTCTCGAACTAGTCCCTGAGTCTGGGTATTACCTGTGACTACGGGGATCAGCTCCGACTTAAGGCTTATTGATGAGAGAATTCAACTGGACGGTTCACCGCCTTCATCTAATAGTCTCTGCCCTGTTCTCACTTTACTCGTCTTTCCACCTTAGCTGCCGGGGACTGGAGAGGTTGGAGTAAAGAACTATTATTAAACGGCGGCTTCTCTCCGGTGAGCTTTGTAATTGTTAAAAGGTCCAGTATATTTTAGGATCCAGAAGATTGGACCCTAGGGCGATGTTTTATTTACTCACTGTGCTAATGTTTAACCTTTTAAAACCTCCTATTAATGATGTTATTCTTTTGAACCAAGCTTTTAGGAATCCAGAACAAAATGTATTAAACTGAGACGAGAGTTTTACGTTTTGCTCTGCTCTTTAATTTGAGTAAATTTGCATAGGAACAACGTTATAACATAGCGATACAAAATATAAACTTGAGTACATGAAAGTATTTGGATATAAGGAACAATAAACTGGATAGACTCTTAATCTTGATGAGGGATAATCTTCTTAGGAAGGGGGTTCTTGGATAGTTGTCCCCCCTCAGGTCCCTTTGGGGTGGACAAGTGGTTTTCCTTCTTCTTTGTCTTCTTGGTCTTCTTTGTCTTCTTTTTGGATCTACCCAACCCTCGCTATCCCCGATCTAAATCCTCATCCAGTAATAGTATTTGTCCTTAAACTCAAGCAACCACCTGCAGCTTCGAGCGAGTATATAGGAGAAGCTAATTGGTTTTTATCAGCTATTTTATCTGCTGTTAATCTAATTTGAATTAAGTTCTCGGATAAGGCGGGATTAGAGAAGCGTCTCATTGCATAACTTTTGTTCAGGAACTCTGGAGTTCCATAAGTAAATGCTAAGAGCAATCTCCTCACCTTCGTAGGTAAGGCTCGCTTCCGTGTGCCCTCAGCTGGTCAGAACAGAGGGATCAGGTATCAGATCCGGGCTGAGTTCTGGAGGGAAATGCTCTCTCAATCCCTTCGGCCAAAGGGAAAGAGTCGGGATCTCCCCCACGGATCACTGGCACCCTCAAGGATCAGCCGGGCAGCTCGTCTGTCGCCTTCTTCTCCGAGGTCAGTCGTCAGCATCTGGATACTTCAACTTCAGGATGAACATCAGCCCTCAACTGCCAAATTCAGGACTTTTTATACACTTCAGTCCCCCCTCTCTACTGGAGGGGGGGAGAAACCTTGTTCTCATTGGTCGCTTTCAGTGCGTGTTCAGGCAGGACTGATGAAGTCCTGGCTGTGAGTTATATCTCTTTGTTATTTCCTTATTTGGTAATAAAACCTTTCTGCTCGAAGCTTCTGGCGTGTTGCTAAGCAAAGGACGAATACTTTACCACAGATTGTTTACACACTGGTTCCAGTTCCTCTTTTGAAAGTCACATCAGATTCATCATACATTTGTTAGACTCATAGTACATTTAAACACATGATTCAATTATTAAAAAGGATCCTTACAAAACAAGTTTAACAACACTCTTATTCATTGTATAATTATCAAAGGATCACATGATTATATTTTTTATTCAAAGTAGAAACCATCTCTTCTTTCTCATTGTCCTTTCTCTTCTTCTCTGCTGTTATGACATGCTCTGTGTTTGCCCCTTTTTCTGATGTTAGCAATAAACCCTCCGTTCCCATGGGACATATCTAAGTTTCCATGGGATCTTTATCTGAGATAAACATAAATCAACCTTAGTTATATACTAATTTTACTTTTATTGCAGCCAGCTTCTGGCCAGGTACCTCTTTATGATCCCATAAAAAGTGGTTGTCTGGACAACACTTCATTCAACTGAAACTTGGTTCATGTGAATCTAGGCCTATTCAGCTTCTCATAAGGGCTGGATCCAATTATTAAAATCAAGGTTGATTGACACCCTCTGCTTGGATTCAGTCCTTGCTCATTTACACCTTATTTACGACCTCCCAGCCAGTCCTCATCGTGTTCCTCAACGTCTACATGCAAGATGTCCTCTTCTTCTTCATCGTAGTCCAATTCGCTCATACCATCCTGGTCCGGTACGTGTTCGTTCTTGATGGTTGACTCGTCTTGTCCTGTCATGTTTTCATCTGTCTCAGCCTAGGATTCCAGCACGACCATCTCCTCGAGCTCCAGCGGACTATTCTGCGGAGTCACGCTCAGCTGCTGTGAGATTATGGCCATTGGATCATTTCTTTCAGCAGGCCCAGGGGATATTGCTTGGTTCTCAACCCCAGGACTCGTGGCAGCGGTGTTAATCTGGGTTGAGTCGGCCTCAATGTGACGTGGTCCCATGTCTTCGATGCCATTTTCCTTAGGCTGCAACAAATCTGACGTATCTTTCTCTTTCTTTGGGTTTATTAACGCTTTAATGGCCATGGACAACTGTTCTGCTTGGATCACAGTGGTAAGGCTCTTGTCAGTAGTTATAGGGCCAAAGGGGATGAATTCGACAGGACCCTCTGCTCGGGGCTGATCAATGCTATCTAGGCTGCCAGGACTTTGTTGTTCTTTTCCCGTGGATGCAAGGCTGTCTAAGATACTGTCCAATGTATCTAACTCATACAGTTCTGGGCATTCTAGAGTGAGGATGGGTGGTTCTGGGGTGTCAGATTGGTCGTCCATTGGTTCAGTCTCACTGCTCGCTGGGTTCTTGCGCTAGGTCTCCATTAACAGGAATGGGGCCCAAAGCATATCGAGTGGATTAATCTCTCGGGCACCAATCGGTGCAGACATCACCAGGGGCAATGGCTCCAAAGGGTTTGCTGTTGTTTCGATGTATGGCCCATATACTAAAGCCAGTCCAGTATATAGATAGGTGGCCAAGAACCTAGTTCTGTTCTCGAGATGTTCCCACACCTTGGCCACCACCGGGTAATATGAGGATCGTGGTGGGATGGTTCCAACCAGCATGTGGGGTTCAGAATTTAAGGCAGAGCTCCATATGACTTTGCAGGTTCTTTCAGTTTCGGCACATGCCTCTGCAGGCACTTGAGGCAGGCTATACGGCTCGTCTATGACTAGGATTCCGTTCACCACTGTCTTATTCATTGCCTTCAGATGACATGGTTGGCACCACCAGGATGACCCCACTGCCCAGAGATATTTGGTCTCTTTCAGCTCATGATGGTAGAAACAGCAAGGCATCTTAGGTTCCTGCGAGAGCAAGCAGATGTGTCACAGAATTTTGCTCTTTACAAAAAGGTATCAAAAATAAAAATTTAAAAGTTAATAAAATCAAAAGTTCAAAGGAATGTAGGACTGGTGAGTTTGGTAAAGAAAGAATAAGAAGTCATTCCGGCAGACCCAACCCTACACAGGTTATACCGGTCTCTTTTAGTGCATGATCTATTAAAAAAATAAAAAATTCTTAATCAATTAATAAAACTAAACTACCAAAACTCACTCAGTCAGTCTATGAAAAATTAAGAACTCTATTAACGGTGTCATACTTTCGTCCGAGGTTCTCAATCCCGACCAACAACCATCTGAGAGAACCTCGTCGGTTGATGTCACCAAGGTTATCTGAGTAGCTATGTAAGAGTGACTAAGTAGTCATTCTAATAGTAGTAAGTAATGATTACTGTTAACATTCACATATATAATACATAAAGTCAATAATTAAATTTAACTAAAAAGCGTTGCTAGGGTATTGGGTTTAAGCATTGTTGGTTATACTGATTATATTGTTGTATCTTCTGGGAATCACAGGTTACGATCTATGGATGGCCTACGATTTTCATTTGCCTCCGGTGCATCAGGGAGTTCTCTAGACCTAGGTTTGAAAACGGCCCCGTATGTCATCATCCAGATTATGATGGGTACCGTGGTGCAGAATCCACTCCAATACAACACGGAACAGATTCCCCACATTAGACCCCATCCAATTAACATGGACAATCTAAGCAGCCAACGTTTTCTTACTACTGATTGTAGAGATATTGTCAGATAAAGCAAATGCGCCACCACGGTTATTGCTATAATTCCTTCCAGTATGGTGGTCACTAGTCTACCTACTGTACTACCGCAATGTGAGTTTGGTATAGATATCAGAGTTAGGGTGGTTAAACATTCCAAAGCCACTACCAGCGAGTCGACGAGCAGCCAGATTGCAATTACTATCTTCTGTCGGGAAGATGTTTGGACCCTTCCCAGCAGATAGACAACAAACAGGTGCGGCATAATCTCAGCTCTTTTGAGTATCATGTGTGTCACAATCATCTTGCCATGGGCTTGCATAGCTGTTGGGAATCGCATTATCTTCTTCTTGCTCCACTCTCCGGTGTGGCAATACAACATCTAGGCTATTAGTACCAAAAAGTATTCAATTGTTCCCCCATTAAAGTAGGTGGGACACTGCGGCCAGACCTTGGTTGGGGAAACGGTGGTGGTACCGGGCCATTCTTCAGAGGTATTAATTTCTGTTGGGTCTATGGTCGTTGGGTCACTCGTGGTCTGCATGTCGTTAGAGTGTTATCTGCCTAAATCGGTAGTATGTTACGCGGGTCCTTCTTGTAATCTTGCAGTAAAACTGTACGATTTGTCTTTCCCACTTCTCTAACTGTTCTCTTTCCTGAGATGTTATTCCAGTCTTCCAATCACAGTACCCTGGTAACACTATGCTAGATGTTTCAGAATGTCCGTAATCCCTATATGTGGCACTAATATATCTTTTTTGCCCGTCCCTTACTATAGCTTTAATAAGACACCTCTCTCCGCAAGGAGTTCCTTTAATTTCCTGAATTCTCTGATCCTCATAAACTAGTTCTTCGCAGTGGCAAAGGATGATCTTGTGGTCTTCTGTTGTCGCAACGATCTTCTCTTGGTTCGTAAAAGTGATTGTCAAATAGTAAACTATAATTACCGTGGTTAGGCTTTGAAGTTGCTTCTGCATTCCGTTCTTATTTGACTTCTCTCTTAGTTGGCTGCTTTATCTTATAAGTCTTCTTGAGCTTTGATCCCTGCTGCTCCGGGGCTGAAGAGTGACTACTTCCCCTTGTGCTTCAACTTTTAAGCAGAGCCAGCGCCCACCTCTGGGAAGAGTGGTTTATCACTCCTCCCCCATGGGCGGCGCATAGCTCTGATACCCTCCTGTAAGGCCACCCGTCCCAATACTGCAATAATTAACATTGCGACCAGGACAGCCAAATAAGGCCAGACCTGAATGAATAGATCAATCATCCATCCCTGGATCGTTTTTCCACCTTCCTTGAGTATTGAGCCTATTCCATATGCTGTTTCTTTAACCTTATGGCCTATTGCATAGCTAACAGTCTCATACCATGCACAGCTATGTGAATTCTCTCCCTCACCACATTTTTTCCAGCTTTCCTCTGGATACTGACACGTGAGGTTGGAATAGATTTTGTTCGAGCCTACCCATTCATATCCCCGAATCTCATCACCAAGGCACAGGCTACGTCTAGCTGCATGTCCTTCGGCTAGTGCGATCATTGAGTCTGAGACAAAGGGAACTATCACTCCTTGAACTTGCTTCCTGCTACTTAATTGGTGCCCTAGGACAGCGTTTGTGCAATTTGTTCCTCTCGGCACTGCTCTTCTCCATGTTTGACCATATTTTTTCCAGATTACCCCTGTTGCATGTGTTGAATATTCACCTGCGTAGTAGCTTTTACAATAACTTTCCCATCCTGGTAGCTCGTAACAAGGTCTACGGGCTAAACTTATTGCACATTCGGTTTGTTCTTTATTACAAATCATTTTCCAAGGTCTGGGGCTAACATACCTCTCGGGGCGATATAGAGCGCCTGCCCATATATCCTGTTCTTTGGAGTATACTGTAGCTAAATATTGGTACCTGATCCAATAATTGTTTGAATGCTGCAAACATGGGGCTACCCATTCTTTTATTTCTTCCTCCTGAAATCCCCACCAAGTTCTCAGCTTATCTCGTTTATGGTACTCATGCCACGCCTGCAGTAATATCTTTGTTGTCTTAGCTTTTTTCAGATTTGTACAATCATAACGCCAAGTGGACATTACGGTTACTTCAGTTTCCCATAATCTGCATCTAGGGGACACTCCACTACTTTCCCAAACTTAGTTGTTGAGGCTAAGAAAAATACGTTCGGCTACACATTTATCGATCTTATCAAAATCGTTCTTTGGTACATTAAGTAGTTCATCTGGTTTGGGTAATTTCTGTGTGTACATGTCTGAGTAATAAGGTCCTATTAATCCCAGGTGAAGTCTAGCATGCCCTTCCACAAAATCTCCCTCAAAATGTGGTAACCTAGGGGCTATCCAGACCCAGGGTAACGTGATATTTAACCAATCTTCGTGCTGCGCATTGGATGGGCTAAATATAGCTGCCCAACTCCAATACTGTAATAATATTTCTGATTATTAACCGGGGTTATAGGTAAGAAATTTTGAGTTTTGCACTCACCATACAGGTTCCAGTAGCAATGTGTAAGCCTTTTTATTTTATTTTCCTTGCAGTGTTCATTATACGCTTTTCTCGTGTCTGCGTCCAATTTTGGGAATATCTCTTTAGGCAGGAACAAATCCATTAGTAGTCCATCCCTATCTATTATCATTGGGGTTAGTGGTGGACCTGTATACCGATGAGGATGTGTACCTGTTGGCCTTATTTTGAGCCTGATATTAGTCTCGTTGGGCTTTAACGCCTCCTCGTATTTAACAGGGTGGATGGTCTTGATACCAGTGAGGTTCTGGTTAGTCGGGGTATTGTTTCTTTGAATTATGGGAGGGATTGTATCGCAGTTCAAATGGAGGTTGCCCCAAAACTCCCAGCGAGGGAGAATTGCTTGACAGCTACTCTCTTTGGGTGGTGCCGGATAAATAACCTCTGTTTCCCAGTAGCCTTGGTGCTTTAACCCTAGTAAGGGTCTGCAGGCACGGTCACATTGCCATTCAGGTGGTTGTTTGTCTGGATGGATCCAGTTGCATCTCATTGTTCTCCGAACATAGTTCTCCAAAACTGCAGTCCAAACTACAATACCATCTTCTAGGACCAGCAAGTCAGTCATGGTCCAGGATATTCCGGTCAGGTTTTCAGTTTCGATATGCGCTGTCCACTCAGACATTTTATCCAATTTTCTTCTCCAAGCTTGGTAGCCTGCTCGTTTCACTTTGTTCCATGCCAAGGTTTGATTTGGAATGTCTTCTTTAGGGTCCCAGGGCATGAAAATGTTCCGTCTGGTGACGTCCCAGCAGGTCATGTTCGCATACTTGGACCTTCCGTGGGACACTTGCACATGTGTTAGGCTCCATGGTCTGATTCCAGCTTGATACAAAATAACCAACATCATTATTAGGCCTATTAACACTACGAATCCCCGCATCAGGGTTCGCAGGCATGCTGCTTTGTCCATTCTCATAATCTTTAAACAGTCCTTAGGTCGTTTAGGGGTCGCTAGATCTTCATAGATGTGTGTCCCATTTTCATAGGCATGTGGATCGTCACCGCTATCCGAATCAAAGCTGCTTGAATCACTTTGGTTCGGTCTTCTTATCAGGGCAATCATGTCGAGGGTTTCTGTTCAAAGTCTTTATTTCTCTTGGCTCTGGGCCTCCTTCTCGCACATCGGCGAGCTGTGGTCACTCGTTCTTTGAGGAGTTCCAGATATAGTGGAGAGGGGTGTGGCAATCCGGGTTGCAATCCCTTCCACACCCACTTCCACTGAGTCACCAGCCATTCTCTAGGTTTAGGCTGGGGTCCCTCTAGACTCCATCTCTGTTGCCAATTAGGTCCCTGTGCTATTTTCCGTTGGGCTTTGCAAAGTGCCTCAATATACTGTGTTGAGGTGGGGCCTTCTGGTGTCAGATTTTCTATTAAAAGTATCAATGGTTCTTCATTGTACATTACCCCCATTAAATGTCCCATTCTAGCCCACGGAGTAATGCTTTGATAAGGAGTTTGTATACGGGTTCTTAGCATTCTTATGGGTAGGTGTTGATTTTCGATAATATATCGTTCTGGTCTACGCACCCTTCCCCTGATTGCTTTCACCATGGCTGGGCTTGTAGTCCAGATCACCATTCCTCCCACCGAGAGTTCAAAGAATCGACTTTGGTACATTTCTCGATAGTTAGGGCCCCATCTTAATTTGATGCTTACTCCCGCCACTATCAGGTAAACTACATTAAATATCCATGGTGAGGTTGGTGGACAAGGCTTAGGGGGGAGTTCACAAGTCGGGTCATGTCGGGGCAGATATGCTGGCTTCAGGCGATATTCATTTTGGGATTTGTCCAAATCGGGCTGTCTAGTGTATTGGTTGGTTGTGTAGAAATAGTTGTTGCTGCACTTCTTCCAAGAGAAGTCCTGTCTGGGTTTGTCGAGCCGTACTATTTTTTCGGCTGTGTCTAGCGTTCTTTTAATTCTTAGAGCTGGCATTTTCGGGCCGACCTTGTCAAATTGAACCAAAATATTTTCAGTATCTTGATCTATCCATTCCGAGTCTATAATGTCTTCCTTTTTTATTGTCCTGGTTCTGGGTTTGTAAGCAGCCATTCCAGTAGTGGGTATTTCTTTCTCAGTTCTTCGGTGGCCTCAGGGAGATCGTATACTGTGCTAGAGGAAGGGTGGTTCTGACTTTCTTCTCTCCTCACTCTCTCTTTATAGAGCTCCAAACACAGGGGTGATGGGTGGTACAGGTCTGCACGTAGCCCCCGCCACACCCATGTCCATTGGTAGACCTCCCAATACTTTGGCTCTAGTTGGGGGCCTGCCAGTAGTCCACAATCGTCAGAAGGAAGCCCTTGGTGGTGCCGAAATAGTGCTTCGATAATCTTTTGTGTCATTATCTCACTACTCTTCATCGTATACTGTATGTATTCTGGGCCTCTTTCGAGTTGTTGCGTTATTACACTGACCAATGGGTGTCCTCTGTAGGACACCTTCATCCTGTAAGCCATTCGAGTGTGATGATGTGTCCAAAATCGATCGGGAACATCAATCCGGTCGTACAGCATCCTTAATGGCAGCTTGGTATTTTCTATCACTATTTTAGTTGGGTCACATTCCCTCTGATGAATTTTTGCTTTTAGGTCCTGACTTGTTGCCAAAATTACTTGTGTTCCTACGGTGATTTCACAATATTCCATCTGATGTGGCTGATCATAATTTGGTCCCCATTTGATTTTGACTAGGGCTCCTTGTACTATTATTTTTGTTACGTTGAAAATCCATGGAGTACCCATGGGACCTGATTCATTTGGAACTACTCTATTCTGATCCCTTGTCACAAAGCGGCCTCCCCTCACAACTTGGGTTAGGTCTGGGCTTCGAATTGTCTGGACCAATGTGCTGTAGTAATTCTTTGTGCTAGCCTCAGTGGCTGAATAGTCTTTCCTAGGTCGGTCTAATTTTACCAATTTGCCTTGAACAATCAGGGCCGGTTTGTAGGGTCCAATTCTCAATCTCTGGAACAACACATTCAGTCCAACTCTCTGCAGTCGTGTTGTTTCTCTATTGTTGGAGTTTTTCCCGTCAGGTTCACCCGGCTCTGGTTTGAAGCTCTTGGCTGGTATCCAGCATGTTTCGATTGATGCTGGTGATTTTATGTTAGCTCTTTTCTTAAAAATAGAGTTGGGACATCTTAATACTTTGTTAAGTGTTTGTTTACATTTTCTTTTTCCGCGATGAGATCCATTGAAGATTCTAGCGCCCCGTTTAAGAGTCTCTACTTGTCCGTTTTCTTCCATTTAAATGTTCTTCTGGCCCAGTCTTTCAACGCACTTTGTTTCTTTTTCCCTTCCTTCAGTGGAACTTCCTCTTCCTCCTCTTGACTGTCTTCGATCGGGTGTATTGTGGCTCCAACTGAGTACACTCCCTTGTATGGTGCTAAAATCATTTGCACCAAGACCTTAACCCTCTGGGTGGAGTTTGGCCTTATGGGCGTACTTGCTTGCTGCGGAGCTGTTCCTGGTATCTGCAATGTCCCGTGTCTCTCCCAGCCTTCTGAGGTAACTAGATACTCTGTTGTTTTTTGCTTAGCGTTCGCCCCCTGCACGGCCCATGCGTCTAAGCTGGTGGTAAAATAATGGAGGTTTGTACTTCTAGCTCCTACCTCACGGGGCACTTCTGGGAGGTCTTCTAGTGGGAGATCTTGATCCAACAGTACCTCTGCTATCAATTGCGCCCACGTTGTCAGCTCCCAGGGGCCCTTCCAGCCACTCCTCTGTGCTTCTTCACTCTCCTCGTCGGGTAGGTTGATGGTTCCGACGTTTGGATTCTCTGAAGGGTCCCTATACACCCTAAAAACCAAAGGGAATTGGTTAGTGCCTAGAGGAGCACTTCTTACTCTCCTCATCTTTGAGCTATAGGGCCAGGATTGCTGTATTGATCGCTCAAGCAGGTCTCGAGGGTTCCATAGTTTTTCCCCTGTCTCAGCTGATTCTCCTTCGCTGTAGTTTCCTATTCCTAAATATAATGGTGGAGCTGTAGGGGTTACTTCTAGTCCACTAGCCGGTCGCTGTATACTCTGGCTCTGCCTCGGGGCCTCAAACTTTTCCTCATCTATTTGGTCTCTAAAGGATTTAAGGGGTTCATAGTATTTTCTTACTTGCCACCCTTTTGCTTGTTCCGTGAGCAGAAGCTGGCCTGCTTTCATGTCTTCCTCACACCCTCGGCAGTATTTTATGATAGCCCCATTCCACTCACACTGACACTCTCTTGGCCCTCTGCTAGTCAGATCCCATTGTGTGAAGACAATTACCCGAGGCAGGATAATAACCCTACACTCCCCACAGATGAATGCATCCATTACTTTCACTGGTTTCACCTGTAACCCTTGGACCTCTCGCTGGTCCGATTTAGGTCTGAGGGGCTTCTTCTTTCCTGGTCCTGCCCACTTCACGGGTAGACCACTAGTTCTTGAGCAAACTGCACATTGATTAAAAAGTGCGTTCCATCTAACTAACTCATTTTCTGTTGACAGGTATCCCTTCTTGGCATATTCTAATGTTCTCAGGGCTCTTCCTGCCCAAAGTCCTGAGGTTGTTCTTCTTAGGATTATTCCCCCGCATATAGTGGCCAGTCTAATATAGGGGAACTCGTTGCTTGGTTCGCTGGCCATAATCCGGTTTCTGGTTTTAACTTAGCTAGGAATTGGTTTCAGCTGCTGTATTCCTTGGATCCCTTTTTTAACTAATTCTACCGTGTTCTTATCTAAAAGTCTCTTCACTCTGTCTGTAGCATTATATTTGGGTCTTACCGCAACTGCTGAAGGATGATCCTGTGCTCTGACCCACACCCTCTGTCCCACCTTGAATGAGGCGTCAGGGTCTGGCTGTTCCTCTTTATCCTCGGAGCCTCGCCCAGTTTCCTTCGTGGTGAACTGTCGTTGGTTTAGCTCCTCTGAAGGGGAGGGCCTATCTGCTCTGCGCCTATCATTCAAGGCCTGTCCTATTTCCACAGTTTTAGTACTCCATTCTTTGGTGTTAGCGTTTTTGGCTATCCAATTTTTGACTAAACCTATGGCTCTTTCTGCGACTCCATTGGCTTGGGGTGTGTAGGGTGGTGAGTAGACACGCATTACCCCTAAGGTTTGGCACCAGTGATCTACCTGAGCATTGCGAAAGTGTGTCCCATTATCAGTTCTCAATTCTTTTGGAATGCCTAACGCTCCACAGACTTGTTCCAGCATGCTAACTACACTGTTGCCATTAGCTTTTCTAGCTGGTTTCACTATCACGTACCCTGACATGGAGTCCACTAGTACAAGAAGGTATTTCTCTCCCTTCTTGCCTGTGATTCCCATGGGTCCAGCCACATCCATGTACACCGAACCCCAGGGGATGGTGCTTTTGATAGTTTGTCCGTCCACTCGGTGCCCTCTGCGCCCTGCGTTATATTGACCACATATTCGGCAGTCCAGCAACACTTTGCGGATCTGTTTCAAGGGGATCCAGAGCTCCT
>JBBPBX010015015.1:0-11866 GCA_038048925.1 Garcialebias charrua
AATAATCCAGGTAAATAACACAGAATAACATCCTGATTTATGCTCAATAATCCAGGTAAATAACAGAATAACATCCTGATGCATGATCAATAATCCAGGTAAATAACACAGAATAACATCCTGATTATGCTCAATAATCCAGGTAAATAACACAGAATAACATCCTGATTTATGCTCAATAATCCAGGTGAATAACAGAATAACATCCTGATTTATGCTCAATAATCCAGGTAAATAACAGAATAACATCCTGATGCATGATCAATAATCCAGGTAAATAACACAGAATAACATCCTGATTTATGCTCAATAATCCAGGTGAATAAAAGAATAACATCCTGATTTATGATCAATAATCCAGGTAAATAACACAGAATAACATCCTGAATTATGCTCAATAATCCAGGTGAATAACAGAATACCGTAACACCCTGATGCATGCTCAATAATCCAGGTAAATAACACAGAATAACATCCTGATTTATGATCAATAATCCAGGTGAATAATGCAGAATAATAAACGCTTCTTTCATAACTTCTCCATCACTGAAAGACTTCTTATGTTGAGCCAGGATGCAGCTAACACGGTAGGAGGCGATCGTAGCAACCTTACCTTTTGTGCTGGGCTGAGTGAAGATCGATTGCTGTGCTGCAAGCTTGTGTTTTAGCTCCCGCATGTTCTGAGTCCATAAACAACTTTTAGGAGGGAAATCTGTCTCAAACAGTTTGTGCATCGTCTTGAAATGCCGCTCCAAGTTACACTTTTTGGGCAAGGCAACGCTCGAATTACAGATGAGGCAAATAGACTTCGAATTAGAATAAACAAAAAAATACTCCTCCTCCCACTCTGTGTGAAAATAATAAGTTTTCGTTTGCTTGTTTGCTAGTTCTGCAGCATCCATGTTTACTTCGCACCGATAGCTCCACTGCTGTCTTAAAGTCTCGTCAGTCACTGCACCCAAAACTCGCGAGACTATGTCTGTGAGAAAACAAGATGGGGAGGGCTGAGGAAAGTGTTGCTGCGCATTGGAATATCGTCACTTCTCCCACCCCCCACCTCCACCACTTCTGCCGGAGTTAGAATGAAGCTGAGCACCTCCACCACTTCAGCCGGAGTTAGAATGAAGCTTAGCAGCGGACATTTCACCTTGTTAACAGCTGAGAGCCGGCTGCCGGTGTTCTGTGGCTTGCGGGCCGGCTCTAATAGTTATTAAATATCATCCAGGGGGCCATAAATAATTGTTTTGCGGGCCGGATCTGGCCCGCGGGCCGCCACCTTGACATATGTGGTTTAGAACATGATGCAGACACAGCAGCCCTGATTAGACTCTGTTCTGGTCCAGGTTTCCAGTTTTCATGATCCCATCACAAAGAAGTCATCTGAAGCCTCAGATAATGGAGGAATAAATACTTTGAGACTTTCTGATATTGTTTTAAACAAAACTTTTATTGCAGCGTCTTAAAGGAACAGTTTGATCCTTTTGTTCTGTCCGGTAGTTATCAAGAACTTTATGTGATATCAGCCGTAGATAACCAAGTCAAGAAGAGGAATAGAGGGGTAGCGTGCCCTCTCTGGGTCGGGGAGGAGGTCCTGCCCCAAGTGGAGGAGTTTAAGTATCTCGGGATCTTGTTCACGAATGAGGGAAAACTGGAGCGTGAGATCGATAGGCGGATAGGTGCAGCGTCCGCAGTGAAGCGGGCGCTGTACCGGTCTGTCGTGGTGAAGAGAGAGCTGAGTCAAAAGGCAAAGCTCTCAATTTACCGATCGATCTACGTTCCCACCCTCATCTATGGTCATGAGCTTTGGGTTATGACCGAAAGAACAAGATCTCGGATACAAGCGGCTGAAATGAGTTTTCTCCGCAGGGTGTCTGGACTCTCCCTTAGAGATAGGGTGAGAAGCTCAGTCATCCGGGAGGGACTCGGAGTAGAGCCGCTGCTTCTCCACATCGAGAGGAGCCAGTTGAGGTGGCTCGGGCATCTGGTTAGGATGCCTCCTGGACGCCTCCCTGGTGAGGTGTTCCGGGCATGTCCCACCGGGAGGAGACCCAGAGGAAGACCCAGGACACGCTGGAGGGACTATGTTTCTCGGCTGGCCTGGGAACGCCTTGGGATTCCCCCAGAGGAGCTGCTCCAAGTGGCTGGGGAGAGGGAAGTCTGGGCCTCCCTACTTAGGCTGCTACCCCCGCGACCCGACCCCGGATAAGCGGAAGAAAATGGATGGATGGATGGATGAAGAAGAGGAATAGTGAAGACCAGAGAAAGGAAGACCTGAATCTTTACGTCTTGCAACTAGTCCAGGGACCAGACCACATTTTGGTCCATCTCAAGGTAGCAAAACTTAATCCTAACTTTTGAAAAGATTCATGTATGCAGATGATATTTTGGTATGATAGCTCTTCCAAAGTGGTAGCTAGTCACAGTTATCAGCTCATGAAGTTAACAACCCCTTAAGATAAAGTCTGTTTTTCGACACCGGGAGATATATGGTTTAGGCTCCTGGTACAGATATTTGTCAAAGGTGGACAATCTAGAGCAGGGGTCTGCAACCTGCGGCTCTGGAGCCACATTTTGTTCCCCCTGCAGCGGCTCTTTCAAGCGCTGACCAGAACTGACATAAAACAGAATTTTATTGGTTGTTATAACAACAACTCAAAGGGCTCGTTTTAGCAGTTTTCCTGTAATTTATTTTGCAAATACAGTATATGAATATTAGAAACATAAGGAGTAAAACATACTTTCACTTTATGCTTCATTTCTTCAAAGTAGGATATGTAATTTTTCTACAATAAAAAAAAAATCACACAAGAATGCATAGCTTATCTAAGAGTAGCACTCTCTGCAGCTCCAAGATGGCCGCCAATCACCCTCAGCTGACGGTCATCCACCTGATGAGCTACAATCCTATTTAAGGCTGCAGTCGTGTACTACTCTTCGTTGGAGCATTGATTCCTGTTTATGGTATTTATGCTTCTAGCCAGTCTTGTGTTTATTGCAAAGAGACTTGTTCTTATGTGCCTACAGCCATCATCACGTCTGATTTTGGATCCTGCTCTTCGTTCCTCGTGCCGTGCCCTCCAACCACTTGCCTGCCTTCTTTGCCCTCTGGAATCACTATTGGAGTTATTGGATGTTCATGGAACCCATCTCCCTTCATCATCTTTAAGAACAAACAAACATTTGAAAACCAACATTCACAACTGCCCCTGGGCCTACTCCTTCTGACGTTCTGCTTCCTCCTCCAGGGATTCCAGATGAACCACGTTGTACTTTAAACCACTGTAAATAATAAACACTGTTCTTTTTGTACTCTCGTGCCTTGTGTCGTTCTGGGTCTCGTTATCAACTGGGTTACCTAGAAATCATTACAGCTTATTGTTTTAGTTTTTAGAAACTGGGCAAACCTATATATTTTTATCTTTCTTTAAAATACAGGTAGTCCTCGACTTACGACGGCCTCGACTTAAGACGTTTCGCTGTTATGAATGCCCTCCCATTGAAAAGCATTGTTTCGAGTTACACGGTTTATGCGCCTTTACACCAAAAAATATGGTACCAAAACTCAACGGAGGCGGAAATTTACAGGAGGGAGGGGGGAGAGTGTTAGCGGCCACGGGCGGCGGATTACAGCTGAAAATTACTGGAGACCTCATTGTTTAAAGGCAGACCGGGGCAGAGGAGGTTAGGAGGGGCTAACATGCTAGACTTACTGTAAAACTCTGGACCGCGTGTGGAAAAGTACAGGAGACCTTTGTTTGGACCGGAGGTTTACGAGGCAGAGAGGCTACAGCTGAGCAACGAGCTAAACGGCTAACAGGCGGAGGAACAGCTTCACCAGCTCCCAGTAGGTTATTAACTCTTTTTTCCCTTCATTATGGCTCCAAATGTATGGAGCTAACATGCTAACAGGCCTTACTGTAAACAGTCTAGACCGCACGAACTTCAGGCAGCCTCAGATGTTGGAGGAACACCGAGCTAACATGCTAACAGGCAGAGGAAGGCTTCATCAGCATTCCAGTAGGTTATTAACTCTTTTTTCCCTTCATTTTGGCTCCAAATGTATGTGTTTTTTGATAATTATGTAGGGTAATGTGTTAGGATAGGCTAAGTGCTTTGTAAAATAAAGTACTGTACGTGTGAGGTGCCGTTTGGACGTATTTTCCGACTTACGGCGATTTCCGAGTTACGACGACGCGTAGGAACGGAACTCGTTCGTAAGTCGGGGACTACCTGTAATCTCATATTTTACTTTGTCTTATGGTACGTCCACACCTAGCAGCGTTTCAACTTCCAAAAAGCTCGTCACGCACGCAAGTGGACGCACTGGACCCACAGTGGTGTCCAGACCAGAACGCGAAACTGCGGCGGTATGGCGGCGGGGTGTGTGGGAGGAGCTTACCGGTATCACTGCACTCCGCCAGGCAAGGAGCTTTTTATTTCTGTCCCTGTAGAGCAGACTTGACTGGTCGTGAAGGACTTGTCGCGAACACACAGCTACAATGAGTTTCTCTTCCATAGTTCACGACTTCGCGGGTTTTTTCTGTGTCCCACAAACAATACGTCACATAGTTGCGCAATACCCGTCCCCTCGTTTCCGCGTCACATAGGGACTCTCCCCCTCTCTTCTCCCCCCGACTCTCCCTGATCAACCAATCAGGGAGAGTTGAACGGCGTTTGAACGGCGAAATCTTCAGCATGTTGGAGGCGTGCTTTGGAGGCTGACGCGGGTTCACGTGCACGGAAAAACGCTTTCCAGCACGCTCAACACGCACGTGACGTGACGCCCGACGCCAAGACGCGCCTGGAGGCGCGTCCCCCATTGACTTTGCATGTAAACCGGACGCTCCTGCAGTTGAAAACGCGTTCGGTCTGGATTCACCATTAGACTAGTGTTGGGCAGCGCTAATCCAAAAATTAGTTCCGCTATTTCTAAAGCACTTATTAATTTATTTAGCTCCGCAATTTCAAAAGCGCTTATGTATTAGCAATGCTAGCGGACGCTAATGCTAACACGCTAACCGCAATTTTGAACAGGGCAAATGGTGAACTACTTTTTTAAATCCAGCAGATTTGACCATTTCGTGAACCGATTAAGCTCAGAAAAACTTTGTGCTATAAAGTCAGCTGAGAAATATATTTTTTCTCAGCAAAGAAATAATTGTTTTTACCGTGTTTTCTTGGAAAGTCCTTAGCTTCTGTGGCCGCCGCCATTTTGAAGAGGGCAAATGGCGAACTACTTTTTAAAATCCAGACGCGTCGCGTAGGCCGCTGAGAAACATCCATAAGTTCACCCTCCATGTTAAAAACTCTTCGTCTGACTCTTCGAAAACAAGCAATAAGGCTGCAGAGTAACACACTGGCTGCTAACTGCGCTCTCTCTAGCCAAGAGACTGAGGGGGACGCTTTTTTGTCACGGACCACATCCGGCGCTGACAGGATATGGTCTGTTAGCAGTCGTCCGGTTGATTTAAGAGCCCGTAAATAAGTTTTTTCGTTTTTACTGATAGATAATTAGTTATTAGCGGTACTGCATTTTAAATAAAAATAGCGCAAATCCGCTTATGAATTATAAAAGTTAGTCAATTCGCTGTAAAGCTAACAAATTGTTTAGGTCCGCTATAAGCGGATTAGCTCTTTAGTGCTCCCCAGCGGTCTAGCACCCACCTTTGTCTTAGACTGTAAAAATATCAATGAAAATGTCGAAAACCATTAGATACTTTTAGTTTTATGAAATCACCCCTACTGCCCAGAAAAGCGCCCTCCAACAAACTTAAAGTGGTTCGTTGGCCACCAGTTGAGAATCCCAGTTGTAGCAGGTGTTGTCCAGACACGTTTAATTTAGTGAACAAAGAGGCAGAAATGGCTTTTTTGATCGTAAAGGCTGCAGACCCCTGATCTAGAGTTAACATTTAAAGGGGACCCTCTGAGCTTTCATTTAATCCAAGTTTTGGGTTTTCTCTAGGTACTCCAGTTTCCTCCCTCAGACCAAAAACATGCACGTTAGACTGATTGATAACTCTAAATTGTCCCTAGGAGAGAAAGAGAGTGAATGGTTGTTTGTCTCGTTTGTCTCTATGTGTCCCTCTGATGGACTGGAGACCTGTCCATGTCCTCCGCCTCTCGCACAGTGACTGCTAGATATGGGCACTAGTGATCCAAAAAGGAAAAGGGTAAATATAATGAATGAACAAATGGATGAATGTTTTCATATTTTAATACCGACTAATTGTGATATAAAACCCAGACCATGTTTATTCCAAACACAAACCGGAAGCTGGTTCCACAAGAAAGAAGCCTGAGTAACAGAAACAGTGCCTCCTCCTTTGTTTTACAAACTCTAAGAACCTCAAGTTAACCCACAGTCTGAGAGGGAAGAGCTCTGCATGGTGAGCTATACATTTTCCATAAATGAAAACAGTTTTACTGAAAGTTGCAATAAAACGAGGCTGAACGGCTGCAGGGAGTGAAAGAGGCGAGAGGTGACTCACATTTTCACTAACAACGGTCAAGTATGTGAGAAATGACTGTACCTGCAAATGTCTGAGCGACTAATGTTTTTCTAAGAAGCTCTTCCTCTTTAATGTGGCAGTCATGCCAGCTCGTTTTATTTTTTACATTTTACCTTTTGTACCCTAAATGAGGAAGATTAGTTCAGTCAAATAATAAAAAACGTGGAATTCCACGTCCTGCAGGAATGTGCGCACTCTGTTTCACACATTTCATCACATTCGAGCTCACAAAGCATCTCAATTACTTTTCTACGATACATTAATAATTTACGGAAAGTGTTGATCACAGCCTTCGGCTGGTATTAATAATCAGTCTGACTTAAAAGGTGCACTCCAAGAAGGAAGAAATCTGGAGCAGGAAATTGCCTCCATTAAGCTCTGCAGGTTTGTTCCTTTGCTCTGAGAGCAATTTGATTTTCAGGAAGTGCAAACAGAGCGAGTTGGAGGCTATAATTTCACCCATTATGCCTGCCTCACCGAGACCGCTCTTAAGTGCCTTAAATTAAGGCTCCGCGCTCAGCCGAAATTACTACAACGGCTCCTGTTTTTCCCCACCCAGGTTCTTCAAACAAACAAAACTTGTTTTAACCAGAAATGTTGGCATTTTGGCTAACATGTGTTGAAGGAATAAAGAAAACAGAACTGGTAAAGTTAAAAAGATCAGAAAAAAGCTGTAATTAGCATAACCACCACCGCAAGAAGCTAAAACGGAAAGAGAGAGAGAGAGAGAAACACATTAGCTAAAAGGTAAGCCCATGAAATGTGTAACTAGAAGCTAAAATCAGCAAAATAATTGCTAAGATAGGCTAAAATACCAGATAAAAACTGCAGCTAAAAGCTAAAACGATCAGAAAGGTAAATCAAACCTGAAACTTACAAAATAGTACCCAAAACTTAAAGGGATTGTGACATGATTGTTTTACTATTCATAAAATTACTCAAAATATATATATTTTATCATTTAAATATGTTTGTTTTTGCAAACAAAATGATAAATCACTTTAATTTTGCTTTAAAAGTGATTTTGAACTTCAAGCCGTGTTTAATCATGGGAAATCCGATTACACTCGAACGCACCATATGTGATGTCACACTGGGCAGAGGGCTGTGGTGTCTTTAATAGCGGACAATTTAAAACTGGACGAATTTAGCAATCTATGTGAAGATTTGAGCTATTTGTCTTCATTTTGGGAAGCAGAAAATTGTTTGGGTGATGGAACAAGAAACAACAGGATCTAATTTAGGTCCGATGCTGTTTCAGACTTCCTTCATGTCGAGCTGCTCATACCTGCGCACTGTGACAAGCCCAGAGCTCTGCCCAGTGTGACATCACATATGGTGCGTTCGCGTGTAATGGGATTTCCCATGATTAAACACGGCTTGAAGTTCAAAATTACTTTTAAAGCAAAATTAAAGTGATTTATCATTTTGTTTGCAAAAACAAACATATTTAAATGATAAAATATATATATTTTGAGCAATTTTATGAATAGTAAAAAAATCATGTCACAATCCCTTTAAAACCAGCAGAACTGTATCTAAAATCTGAATTTAGCATACAGTAGCTTAAATCTGAAATCATCAGGATAGTCAGAGTCAGAGTACTTTTATTAACATTGCACAAGTTTGCACCAGTACAGCGTGAATATGTACGCACAGTCATCCTGAAGGGGACTATGCGTGTGAAGCAGCTGCTATCAGGACACCATATGAGACATCAAAAGATACAACACATTTTGTCCTTCAGCACGGCCTCTCCCATCTGTATCGGGATGAAGGTTATAGGTGTGAAAACAAGGAAAGAGCCATGAGCGTAATAGCGTTGGTATTACAAAAAAAGATATATCACATTTTGTCTTTCAGGACATCATATGAGACATCAAAAAACTCTACCAGCAAGCACACATTTAAGACAAATCACATTTGCATTTGAGGGTGAAGCAATGAGATAAGTCCATGAGCTTCATTCAGATTAGCCAGAGTTCTGATGATGACAGGATCAGCCAGCCTTATCTGTCTCAGAGGACACAGTACAGTTCTCTGGGGAGGGGGTGGGGGGTGCAACAGAAGCTTCATTTCTTCAGTTGCTCCACTCCGGAGATTTTGTTGTCAGCCCGTCCCGGCTGACTCAGGGAGTCCAATTAGATTAGCATGAATTATCTTTAGGGCAGGCTCACAGTGTTCTTGATGTGGCCCTGAAGTCCAGGTGGCTGTCTGGAATCCAATACACTCCAAATTATGGGAAACTTTTTCACCGACCTGAACTATGAATCAAACTCCAGATGTGACCCTCCTGGGTGCTGCACACGAGTCCCGAACCTTACCGGTGGTCTGCGGTCCTCTGCCGCCTCTACTTTGGAGTTATCTATTTTATTTAGCAAAAATAAAATAGATCAATTTTCTATCAAAATTGATGGTGTTGAACTAAGTAGAGTGGATGAGGTGAAGTTTTTGGGTGTAATTGTTGACGAGAGATTGTCATGGAAACAGCATGTAAATTTTGTTAAAACTAAGTTATCTAAATCTATTGGCGTATTGTATAAACTAAAGGACTTGTTAAATGATAGGGCTCTCTATTTGCTATATAACTCAATTTTTGTTCCACATTTAATTTATTGTGTGGAGGTTTGGGGTAAAGCCTGTACAACTATAACAAATTCTATTTTTATTTTGCAGAAAAGAGCGGTGAGAATTATTGCTAGAAAGCCTTATCGTCATCCATCAAATGTATTATTTAAACAACTCAAATTATTGAAATTTCATGAATTGGTAGATTATAATATTTTGTTAGTAATGCATAAGGCTCATAAGAATGTGCTACCTACAAATGTTCAAATGTTTTTCATAAAGAGAGAAAGCCGTTACAGTTTAAAAGGAACTGAAATGTTTGTTAAACCTAGATATAGGACTAGTTTGAAGGGACGTTTTATTTCGAATAAGGGAGTGGAATTGTGGAATGTTTTGGAAAAAGATGTTAAAGATGTAAACTCTGTGATGAAATTCAAAAAAATTGTCAAGTCTAAACTACTAGCAAAATACTAAAGCTTCAAGTAATGCATCCTAATCTATTTGTTGATTATTGAGTGTGAAATGTTACTAAATTGATCTGTTGTTTTTGGTAGTTAATTGTTTGAATGGATTGTTTGTAAATTGTTTGTTTTGTTTTTTGTGGTAAAAAAGGGGCAGACAAAATAAGAAAATTTTCTTCTTTCTGCCACCTTTCATTTTATGTATTTTGATTTTTTTTCTCATATTTATGAAATGTTTTTTTTCCCATTATCTTTTATGTTGTTTTTCTTAAATATGTAAAATGAATAAAACTTTAATAATAAAAAATAAAAAAAATAATAAAAAACTGCGGTCCAGCTCATAAAGCAGCTGGTTTATCGATGTCACAGCTCGGATCACAGACTCGGTCTGAGAAGGAAGCTTAGTCAGCACGTTGATCGCCTTGGAAGTCTTCCTGATTTTCCGATAGAAGAGAACTCCACACAAGCCAAAAAGCAGAGCACCTGCTATCATAATTCCAATTATGAATATATCCTCCACATCCTCGAGAGAAAGCACGTCCAGGCATAACATCTTCCATTCGCCCCAGGAATCCATGATATACCCGGCAGGATGCGACTGCAAAGGGCAAGCCGGTTCCCCAGGACCGGAATGCTTCATAGAATTTTTTTTATCAATAGAGTTAACAGCCCATGAAACCAGATCCATCGAGAATTTATGTTCGAGCGAGCACTGAAAAAATAAAAACTGCAGACAAGACAAAGTGGCAAAGCAGGGAGAGGAAAACTCAGGAGGGAAGGAGGGAAGCTGCTGCTCCGTCGAGTGCCAGAAGTGAAAGTAGATATAAGCTTAAATTTACAAAAGAGTAGCTAAGTTATAAAACAAAAGGATATTTAAAAGCTAAAACTAGCAGGAGTAAATGTAAATCTAAATTAGCAGAACTGTAGCTAAACCTAAAGTTATCAAGAGTAGCTAAACGCTCAAAACATGAGCTAAAATTTAAATTTAGCTTAAAAAATTATCTGAACTGTAGCCAAGAGCTGCAGCTAGAAAAAAAAATAAATATATATATATATAAATAAATAAATAAATAACGGTAGTTAAAAGATTAAACCAGTGTAATTATACCTAGAAGCTAAAATGAAAAGAACAGTGGGCGGACATGGTGGTAGTTGGAGTGAAGAAGAAGAAGAAGAAGAATATTTTGATTTTTAACAAAACTTTATTTACACAATAAATTAACACAACAGTGTTAAAAAAAGGTGACAAAAATGATAAGCTTCAAATAAACTATTTACATGAGAAGCGCTTGTTGTAGTTGTCCCTGATCAGAAACGGTGCATTAAATCTTCATAAATCTACAGTTTCACAAAGTTCTCTAGGTGTCCAGTGTCTCTGTGGAACTCCAATCTGGCCTTGACGTTGCACTTCCACAGAACCACGGCATCAAGTTGAGGTCCAGCCTGCAGTCTGTCACTGCGAGACAAGTCAACAGACACTTTTGCTTAGGCCACTAAAAAGTTTAAAGTTTGGGATTTAAGCTTTGTGTCTTTGCTGTAGTGTGTTCCATTAATAAAAACAGATTTGGTGAAAACTGTGTCAAAAAGGATGAAGATCCTCGTCATTAGATTAAACAGAGCCGTCAACCATGCACAATCTGTAAAAACATGAAAAACACTCTCAGACAAACAGCAGAAATGACACTTGTTTAAAACCTCAGGGTTGATGACCAACAAAAAAAGAATTTGATGCAATGGTGCCTTGAAGGATCCTCCATTTGAGATCACCAGTCCGATTTTTTGTCGGAGGTTTGTAAAGAGTCCTCTAGATTTTGTAAAAGGTGAACTATAACTTTTGTACAACGACAGTTTGAGGCTTAATTTTCAATCTGTTTCTGTCTGTCTCGCATCAGCTTTATGTATGGTTACTATGTCAACCAAAATGAACCACTGGTAGCAGCTGTAACAATTCTTAAGACTTTGGTTGTCTTGACACTTCTTTCAGTTCATTCTTGAAAATGAAGGCAATTTTTATGAATGGAAATTGTTATGATGAAATTGTTGTTATACTGAGGGGTTGCAGTTGTTTGATGGTCAGTGTTCTCGTAAACGTTTGGTTGAGGGTTGGTGCCTAGGTTGCATTAGGAAGGAACAACAACATCAACAACAACAACAACACCAGCAACAACAACGTCAACAACAACAACAGCAATATGAACAACAACAACAACAACAGCAATATGAACACCACTACCACCACCACCACCACCACCACCAACAACAACAACAACAACAACAACAACAACAACGACAATGACAACACAACAACAACATGAACAACATGAACAA
>JBBPBX010015015.1:13083-33839 GCA_038048925.1 Garcialebias charrua
CACCAGCAACAACAACATCAACAACAACAACAACAGCAATATGAACAACAGCAACACCACCTGCAACAACAACACCAGCAATATGAACAACAACAACACCAGCAATATGAACAACAACACCACCAGCAAAAACAACACCAACAACAACACCAGCAATATGAACAACAACAACACCAGCAATATGAACAACAACACCAGCAATACGAACAACAACACCACCAGCAAAAACACAAGCAACAACAACACCAGCAACAACACCAGCAACAACAACACCAGCAACAAAAACACCAGCAATATGAACAACAACAACACTAGCAATATGAACAACACCACCACCACCAACACCACCAGCAACAACAACACCAGCAACACCACCAGTAACACCAGCAACAACAACGTCAACAACAACACCAGCAACAACAACACCAGCAACACCACCAGTAACACCAGCAACAACAACATCAACAACAACAACATCAACAACAACAATATGAACAACAACAACAACAATATGAACAACAACAACAACAACAACAACACCAGCAATATGAACAACAACAACAACAACAACAACAACAACACCACCACCACCACCACCAACAACAACAACGTCAACAACAAAAACAACAACACCAGCAATATGAACAACAGCAACACTACCAGCAACAACAGCACCAGCAACAACAACACCAGCAACACCACCAGCAACACCAGCAACAACAACGTCAACAACAACAACACCAGCAACCACAACGGCAACACCACCAGCAACAACAACGTCAACAACAACAACAACACCACCAGCAACAACAACGTCAACACCACCAGCAACAACAAGGTCAACAACAACAACAACATCAGCGAGCAGGTCCCCGGTTCAAATCCCGGTCCGGGGGCCTTTCTGGGTGGAGTTTGCATGTTCTCTCCGTGCATGTGTGGGTTTTCTCCGGGTGCTCCGGTTTCCTCCCACAGTCCAAAAACATGCATGTTAGACTGATTGGTAACTCTAAATTGACCCTGGGTGTGAGTGAAACAGGTCCCTCTTGTAAATGAGTCCCCGTGGCTCAACGAGGCTAGCTAAATAAAGGTTGAATGAATGAATGAAAAATATGAGCAGCAACAACAACACCAGCAATATGAACAACAACAACACCAGCAACACCACCAGCAACACCAGCTAAAACAACACCAGCAACAACAACACCAGCACCACCAACACCACTAACAACACCAGCAACAACAATGACAACAACAACAACGTCAACAACAACAACAACGTTGACCACCACCACCACCAACAACAACAACAACAACAACGACAACAACAACAACAAAGTTAAGTTGAAGATTTTGGCACCCTTCATGATTTCTCCAGAGTTTTTCTAGCTTCATTCATTATGAAAAAGCATTTTTAGATTTTGATGCACTGCTATAAATATTCCAGTTTGAGTCAGGTGTGGGTTTTTCTGACGCTGCTGCAGGAGACATGATTTCAATTTAATGGAATCCTTCATTAAGTTAAGCCATATGGGAGAAAATGTCATCATACAGCAGACTGCCACTTGGAGGATAACTAAATAATACGGTATTCATTTAAAATCAAAAAGACTTTTTAAATAACTGCTGAAATAATACTGAACCGGTGACAGTAATATTTATTTTTGGTGTTGTCACCATTTCCAACAGAGCTGCCTTTCTCCCGCCGTTGTTCTCGTGTTAGCAGTGAGTAATTTGGAAATAACAGCCTGTAATTTACACACGTCCTACACCCACCGTGTGATTTACTGTCGAAAAGGTGCCTATTTCACATATTCCTGTGCGTGACGTGCACGCACATTACAATAAACCACAAAGTCCCTGTCGTGTCGCTCGTCCCTCACTGTGAAATGTGCCCCGGATCTTTCCGGGACTAACTGTCATCCGTCAATGAGTAACGGCTGGAAGGACTGAAAATGGCAGGATGTTTAAATTAGATGACTCAGCGTTTTGCTGCGCTGAGCACATGTGTGTGTGTTGGGTTACACATTGTCCCCCGGCATGGACTCGGGCAAAGTTACTGAGTGGCAGACTGACTATAAATATGCAGTAATGAAGCTAATGAAATATTTATTGACCATCTTCCTCCTTTATCATTTTTTTCCCAGGCAGGTGGGATGTGCTCCGAGTCCTCCCACATGACATTATTCTAATGCTACCACTCAAGTTGCTGTTCAAATGAGGGGTTTTAGCTCCGGTTACATTTGCATAAGTCGGTGTAAGGCGAGCCTTCGGAGGCCCGGGCGGCACGGCATTAATTTAGGGTTTCAGATGAGCTGCATGCCAACATCGCTTTGTCATATTCAGGTCATGGCAACTGGCAAGTCAATTATCCAGTCTGTGCTCAATCTTCAAGGTGTGACACGCTGCACACATGTTCACTATGCATGAACGTGAGCGCCGGCGTCACGCAAACGTAAAGATTTTCCACTTGCAAGCTGCAGTTTCACACTTTAAATTGGCTTCAGGAGCGATGGAGCTTCAGGCTTGCTGAGGGTTTACACTAATGTTTCTTCTCTGGCAAGAAGCTGGATTTGAACGTTTTACGCTACTTTACATTAAAACTGTGTGAACTGCAGGGTGTGTATGTGGCACCTTTCATGCACAGCTGTAGTTGAATGCTACAGTGGAACGGTGGCATTTGTGGCTTTTTGTAGACAAGAAACGTTCACAAGACAATTTTCTAACATTACAGACAAATGAAGAGGACAAAAAAAGAAAACCCATAAAGGCAGGAAACTAAACACAGGAGCAGGTGAAACACCTGCTGGGAGGGATGATGGTGGAACGATCCTAACAATGAGCTGATGAGTAACAGCCAGGAATCAAAAAGTGATGTCAAACTGAGCAGAAACTGAGGAGAGAAACCAGCAGAAACATAGTAACCATAAAGAATTCACAATTAATTTAAAAAATGAACCATAAAGAATTCACAATTAATTTAAAAAATGAATGTGGTTAAAAACAAAACAATTATAAATAGCTCAATACTATGGTGGCCTTGAGGTGTACATGAACAACATTAGAAAATACAGAATTACATTAGGCCAAACTGAAAGTGCTGATTTATTTTGTGTGTGTGTGTATTTCTTTTTTCAATTTTATTTATTTGATTAACAACATGAAACAGAACAACAGAAGAATGTACAGTACATACACGATGGAGGTACAGTTAGCAGGCTAGCCTTTAGCCTGTGGAAACGGAGAGGTAAGTTTTGTTCAGAATCAAAGTTTCTTTTTTGTCATTCGCACCACATGTGATGAAACGAGATTACATATGTACACAGGGTCCCAGTTACATCCAACACTAAAATGTAAAAGAAAAACAGTAATGATATTTAAGATATGAACAAAAAAAAAAACATCAACTAAAAATACACTAAGCACTAATAGCATAAAAACGATACGCCAAACAGTAGCACGAACATGAGTCTGTATGAGCAGATGAGGACCAATGAACACAGCAATATGAAACAGATCAGCAGCATCATGAAACAGATCAGCAGCATCATGAAATAGATCAGCAGCATCATGAAATAGATCAGCAGCATCATGAAATAGATCAGCAGCATCATGAAACAGATCAGTAGCATCATGAAACAGATCAGCAGCATCATGAAATAGATCAGCAGCATCATGAAACAGATCAGCAACAATATGAAATAGATCAGCAGCAACATATAACAGATCAGCAGCAATATGAAACAGATCAGCAGCAACATGAAACAGATCAGCAGCAACATGAAACAGATCAGCAGCAACATGAAACAGATCAGCAGCAACATGAAACAGATCAGCAGCAACATGAAACAGATCAGCAGCAACATGAAACAGATCAGCAGCAACATGAAACAGATCAGCAGCAACATGAAACAGATCAGCAGCAACATGAAACAGATCAGCAGCAACATGAAACAGATCAGCAGCAACATGAAACAGATCAGCAGCAACATGAAACAGATCAGCAGCAACATGAAACAGATCAGCAGCAACATGAAACAGATCAGCAGCAACATGAAACAGATCAGCAGCAACATGAAACAGATCAGCAGCAACATGAAACAGATCAGCAGCAACATGAAACAGATCAGCAGCAACATGAAACAGATCAGCAGCAACATGAAACAGATCAGCAGCAACATGAAACAGATCAGCAGCAACATGAAACAGATCAGCAGCAACATGAAACAGATCAGCAGCAACATGAAACAGATCAGCAGCAACATGAAACAGATCAGCAGCAACATGAAACAGATCAGCAGCAACATGAAACAGATCAGCAGCAACATGAAACAGATCAGCAGCAACATGAAACAGATCAGCAGCAACATGAAACAGATCAGCAGCAACATGAAACAGATCAGCAGCAACATGAAACAGATCAGCAGCAACATGAAACAGATCAGCAGCAACATGAAACAGATCAGTAGCAACATAAAAGAGATAAGCAGCAACATGAAACAGATCTGCAGCGACAGGAAACAGATCAGCAGCAACATGAAACAGACCAGCAGCAACATGAAATAGAGCAGCAGCAACATAAAATAGAGCATCAGCGACAGGAAACAGATCAGCAGCAACATGAAACAGACCAGCAGCAACATGAAATAGAGCAGCAGCAACATAAAATAGAGCATCAGCAACAGGAAACAGATCAGCAGCAACATGAAACAGATCAGCAGCGACATGAAAGATCAGCAGCAACATGAAAAAGATCAGTAGCAACATAAAAGAGATAAGCAGCAACATGAAACAGATCTGCAGCGACAGGAAACAGATCAGCAGCAACATGAAACAGACCAGCAGCAACATGAAATAGAGCAGCAGCAACATAAAATAGAGCATCAGCAACAGGAAACAGATCAGCAGCAACATGAAATAGAGCAGCAGAAACATAAAATAGAGCAGCAGCAACATGAAACAGATCTGCAGCGACAGGAAACAGATCAGCAGCAACATGAAACAGATCAGCAGCGACATGAAAGATCAGCAGCAACATGAAACAGATCAGCAGCAACATAAAAGAGATAAGCAGTAACATGAAATAGATCAGCAGCAACATGATGTGATTTCAAGCTAAAAGAAGAAGATTTGACGCTGGAAAAACTCGGCAGGATCTTCAAGATAATTAAGTTTTGTTGACATAAGTTTTAGTTTTACTGGCACGGCTTTAGTAATAACTAGTCTGCGAACTGTAACTCTGTTAAGTGTGTACTGTACATTATTCTGTTTTATGAGGTTAAATAAATACACAAACAAACAAACAAACAAAAAACAATATGTGGTTTGGCTGAATGTTTTATTTTTCTAATGTGATTACGGCCACTTCCACTTGGACCACTTCCACTTGGACCACTTCCACTTGGACCACTTCCACTTGGACCACTTCCACTTGGACCACTTCCACTTGGACCACTTCCACTTGGACCACTTCCACTTGGACCACTTCCACTTGGACCACTTCCACATTGACCACTTCCACTTTGACCACTTCCACTTTGACCACTTCCACATTGACCACTTCCACTCCACTTCCACTTGGACTACTTCCACTTGGACCACTTCCACTTGGACCACTTCCACTTGGACCACTTCCACTTGGACCACTTCCACTTGGACCACTTCCACATTGACCACTTCCACTTTGACCACTTCCACTTCGACCACTTCCACATTGACCACTTCCACTTGGACCTCTTCCACTTGGACTACTTCCACTTGGACTACTTCCACTTCGATAACTTCCACTTGACGACTTCCACTTGGACCACTTCCACTTGGACCACTTCCACTTGGACAAATTCCACATTGACCACTTCCACTTGGACCACTTCCACTTGGACAACTTCCACTTTGACCACTTCCACTTTGACCACTTCCACATTGACCACTTCCACTTCGGCCACTTCCACTTGGACACTTCCACTTGGACCACTTCCACTTGGACCACTTCCACTTGGACCACTTCCACTTGGACCACTTCCACATTGACCACTTCCACTTTGACCACTTCCACTTCGACCACTTCCACATTGACCACTTCCACTTGGACCACTTCCACTTGGACTACTTCCACTTGGACCACTTCCACTTGGACCACTTCCACTTGGACCACTTCCACATTGACCACTTCCACTTGGACCACTTCCACATTGACCACTTCCACTTTGACCACTTCCACTTTGACCACTTCCACTTTGACCACTTCCACATTGACCACTTCCACTTTGACCACTTCCACTTTGACCACTTCCACTTGGACCACTTCCACTTGGACCACTTCCACTTGGACCACTTCCACTTGGACCACTTCCACTTGGACCACTTCCACATTGACCACTTCCACTTGGACCACTTCCACATTGACCACTTCCACTTTGACCACTTCCACTTTGACCACTTCCACTTTGACCACTTCCACTTGGACCACTTCCACTTTGACCACTTCCACTTGGACCACTTCCACTTGGACCACTTCCACTTGGACCACTTCCACTTGGACCACTTCCACTTGGACCACTTCCACTTGGACCACTTCCACATTGACCACTTCCACTTGGACCACTTCCACATTGACCACTTCCACTTTGACCACTTCCACTTTGACCACTTCCACTTTGACCACTTCCACTTGGACCACTTCCACTTGGACTACTTCCACTTGGACCACTTCCACTTGGACCACTTCCACTTGGACCACTTCCACTTGGACCACTTCCACTTGGACCACTTCCACTTGGACCACTTCCACATTGACCACTTCCACTTCGACCACTTCGACCACTTCCACATTGACCACTTCCACTTGGACTACTTCCACTTGGACCACTTCCACTTGGACCACTTCCACTTGGACCACTTCCACTTGGACCACTTCCACTTGGACCACTTCCACTTGGACCACTTCCACTTGGACCACTTCCACTTGACCACTTCCACATTGACCACTTCCACTTGGACCACTTCCACTTGGACCACTTCCACTTGGACCACTTCCACTTTGACCACTTCCACTTGGACCACTTCCACTTGGACCACTTCCACTTTGACCACTTCCACTTTGACCACTTCCACTTTGACCACTTCCACTTGGACCACTTCCACTTGACCACTTCCACTTGGACCACTTCCACTTGGACCACTTCCACATTGACCACTTCCACTTCGACCACTTCGACCACTTCCACATTGACCACTTCCACTTGGACTACTTCCACTTGGACCACTTCCACTTGGACCACTTCCACTTGGACCACTTCCACTTGGACCACTTCCACTTGGACCACTTCCACTTGGACCACTTCCACTTCGACCACTTCCACATTGACCACTTCCACTTGGACCACTTCCACTTGGACTACTTCCACTTCGATAACTTCCACTTTGACCACTTCCACTTGGACCACTTCCATTTGGACAACTTCCACTTTGACCACTTCCACTTTGACCACTTCCACTTCGACAACTTCCACTTCGACCACTTCCACATTGACCACTTCCACTTGGACCACTTCCACTTGGACCACTTCCACTTGGACCACTTCCACTTGGACCACTTCCACTTGGACCACTTCGACCCCTTCCGCTTCGTCACAATGTAATCCTGTTTTTTCACTTGTTGTTCATTTACACTTCGGGGCCACCGTACAATACAGATTTATCACAAACGGTTTAAATCTGCTTATCAGGTAAAAACAGCTCCAGCAGAGTAAATCGTCAGCGTCGGAGCCGCATCCTGCGAGGGGAGGGTACAAATAGACAGCGGGTACAAAGTGTGGGTAAAAACAGAGTAGCTTTAGTTTGTACCCAAAGAACAAAGTTTAACTGTTGCATACATCTATAAATGTACCTGGACACTTTGTGCCTGGTGTCGGAGGGACCGTTGGGTCTTCCTTCAACGACCCAACTGTGAGTGATCAATTCCAAGCCTGAGTCCAAAAAGCATTATCCCACTGCCGGTCCCTCATGACCACAACCATCTCAAGGTCTTCTCTGCAGCTTCAGAGGCTCTTTTGATGGTGTACTCCCCCACATGCACTTTGATGGGCACACATTTGGCACACCACCCCTACCGGCAGCAATCTTCTACAAGCTTTGCGTATTCTCTCTTTGGGTTGTTGGCCTCTTGTCTCCTGGACTCCCAGATCAATGTCAACTGTAGTAAAAGAACTTTGGATGTTTTTAGAAAATGGTACAACATCTGGTCTAGGGCTGGTCTTTGTGACGTTCTCTGGAAATCTTAAGTCGTTTGTTCAGGTCCACCCTTGTTTTTCAGTCACAAACTGCTTCAGTGCCCAGTTGAGCCTTTAATTGTAAATTATGCAGTTCTCCTGCAATGTGATCTAGTTTATTTATTCATTTAGATCCAAAAAGCAACGTGTAGATTAATCAATCCATCCGTCAAGTTACTTGTTTTTTCCTGTCCAGGTCAAGGTCCTTGTGCGAGAGGCAGAGGACACACTGGACAGGTCTCAAGTCCATCACAGGGACACCTGGACAGGTCTCCAGTCCATCACAGGGACACGGAGACAAACGAGACAAACACTATTCACACCTAGAGACAATCTAGAGTTACCAATCAGTCTAACATGCATGTTGGTCTGTGGGAGGAAACTGGAGTACCTGGAGAAAACCCACACATGCACGGAGAGAACATGCAAACCAGGATTTGATCCGACAACCTTCTTGCTGAAAGGCAGAAGCTCTACCAAGGGTAAACTTTTTTATGTGTCCAAATCTATCTATCTATCTATCTATCTATCTATCTATCTATCTATCTATCTATCTATCTATCTATCTATCTATCTATCTATCTATCTATCTATCTATCTATCTATCTATCTATCTATCTATCTATCTATCTATCTATCTATCTATCTATCTATCTATCTATCTATCTATCTATCTATCTATCTATCTATCTATCTATCTATCTATCTATCTATCTATCTATCTATCTATCTATCTATCTATCTATCTATCTATCTATCTATCTATCTATCTATCTATCTATCTATCTATCTATCTATCTATCTATCTATCTATCTATCTATCTATCTATCTATCTATCTATCTATCTATCTATCTATCTATCTATCTATCTATCTATCTATCTATCTATCTATCTATCTATCTACAATCAATTCATCCTGTTAAATCAGCTGAGAAAATGAAAGACCTAACAGCACTCCAGATGTTTCTGACAACCACTGGTCACGTCTTTTCAACCACAACAAGACGTCACACTTCAGCAGACGCTTCATTTTCTTCTGTTTCATGTCCAAGCTGAGCATGGAAGAAGATGTTTGATGCAGCAGGAGTGTAAATGAAGGTGAAGAGCAGCTAACTGAAGCCAAGCTCGTGCTCTGACCCGTCTCTGATCCAACATCCAGGTTGGAATCAGTCCGGTTTTCTGTCGGAGCTCCAGCTGAAGGAACTCCTCTGAGCTTCGGCTGATTTTTCCAACATGGCGGAGCTGTCTGAGTTGACTCGTGCGGGGACTGTGGCAGCAGATGAGGAGGATACAGAGGGTGGTTTTAGGATTAAAGCAGAGCGTCCTTGAGTTGCTCCCACAGCTGAAGGAGAGCGGTCTTTTCGTCTCAGTGCCCGTGAGACCTCCTATCGTTTTAATGCCTCATTTCTCCTGCGTCTACAGCCGTGCCTTCATTCCTCTCATCTGCTCATTAAGCCGTCCTCTGTGGCTGCTCTCGGCCGACATTGAAAATTTATGTGAAAGTCTCATTTCACGTCACCTGGAAGGCCTCTTTGAGTCGCTGCTGTTCACACGGCAGGAATCAGAAACATTCACTCCTTTTCTTGGATTTGTGGCTGCTCAGATATTTTTGAGGAAACGCTGACTCAGAGTTGACATCATCGTTGACATCATCGTTTATTTGTTAGTTAATCAGTCTACCGCTGTAAACGTTGTGATCTATAGTAGCTGTTGATATGTTGAAATGTTCGGGTGTTATGACTTGATATTTTTGTAATGTTTAAACTTGTCCAAATATTTAACTCCATTTACAAATATTGTCCTTATAAAAACACACTGATCTCTTTAATTACGTCATAAAATTCAGTAAAATCTTCTTGAGAAACCTGGCTCTGTTTCTGTTTGTTTATGCTACGGTTAGCGTTGACCCACTCTTTTGCTACTTTTAACATTTAGTTAGTGTTATGGTTCCAATAAGTCCAGGAGTAAATGGCATGCAGAACACATGAAGCCAAGATGGTTGTATAATTTGGACAAAGCTTTAATTGTCAATCGCCTGAACACAAATGTAAACTGGGAGCCCTGGTTAAAACAGACAAAAAGAGGGAGAGGCCCCGAAGCCATTAGTTGACCGTTGGATTCAGGCCACTCTCCTCACCCTATGATCCAAGGACTAACCCCACAACCAAAAAACATTAACTTAAACTAAACCAGCAACTCCCAGTCCCACAAAGTGCAACAACTGGATGTTGTCTATCATGGTGCACTAAGATTCATAACTGGTTGTGATTATCGTACCCACCACTGCACCCTGTATTCACTGGTTAACTGGACATCATTAACCTCACGCAGACTCTTCCACTGGTACATTTTCATCTTTAAATCACTTCTTGGTCTGCTGCCCTCATACATCTCCTCCTACATGTCTTTGCGTGAGTGCAGCTACAGTGTGCGCTCTCAGGACATGATTACCTGCAGTGTTCCGTCAGTGAGGACTGAACTTGGAAAAAGGGCCTTCTCCTACTCCGCTCCTGCTTCATGGAATATCTTACAAAAAGATCTGAAGCTCTCGACCTTGACTTCTCTAAATGGTTTTCAGAATCTGTTGGAATCCTGGCAAAAACCAATGCAGATTTGTTCCTGTCTTTGATTTTATACGTCTACCTTATAATGTTTTGCTAGTTTTTTGATACTTTGTTAAAAAAAAAAACTTTCTTTTGTTTTTTTCTCTCTTTTGTTTTCTATTGTTTGTTTGTTTATTGTTTATTGTTTAAGGAAATTCTACCACTGCTGTTCATTGTTCTTTAGTTTTAGCAGGTCGCTTTCGTAAATGAGCCCATGAGGTTCAAAAGATTTACCTGACTAAATAAAGGTTGAATGAATGAAAACTGGCATCTGTGACTGGAGTGGGAGCGAGGCTGGAGAACAAAGCTAACCACCTCAGACCAACGTCTCCTCAGGCCTCTCTCCCTCGCTCGTCCAGTAGGCGGAGCTTGGCCCTTTTAAACCGCTTCCAGTCAATCAGCTGTTCAGAGAGAGATAATGAGTTAATCAGACACATGTTGTCAGAAATGACACAGGGACACACGTCACAACTAGTACTGTATTCTGGAACTTTAAGCTAGCATATGTGTTTCTTTTGGCTTTAGTGTTTTGCTCCTTTTAGCTGTTCTGTTTTAGCTTTTAGCTAACTTTTTGATTCTTTGAGTTTTGACCATTCCCCCCACTTATTAGTCTTTAGGTAACTTTTCTACTTTTAGCTAAAGTATTACTACATTTATCCTTTAGCTAGTATTTTGCTTTTTATTTCATTGTTTAGCTACAATTCTACAAATTTTTGTTTTTAACTAACATTTTCCTTTGAGGCCCTGTTTACACGGACACGGTGGGGGGAAACGGAGGTTTTGGGTATGTTAATTAGGGGAAAAGATTTGCGTTGATACGAACAAATTCTGTCTTTACATGGATCCGCTCGAATCTCCCCCTGCCCTCATGAATCCACCCCCCCCCTCATGAATCTGCTGTAGTTACCATGCCGGGTCATTAGTTGGCGCTGTGAATTTTTGCACCTTCACCTAATGCGCATGCGTGTTTCCTCTCAGTCTGCTGCTTTCGTCTGGGCTAAAAGCTAACAACAACTTAACAACAAGCTGGAATTTGGATAAGAGTCGACAGATTTGACGCCAAGTGGGACCCGCTTCATCTAACAACCTCCACACCAGTCGCTGAGTGGACCAGAACTGAGTCGATGAGGATGGTGTCGGACTTTGGTCCGTGATAAACAGCTGATTTACAGCAGGTAAATCATCGTTCTTAATAATGTTTGCTTGTGTTTACTTTGATCACACAACAACCAACTGAGTTTCTTTTTCTGCGAGGTGCTGTCCTTGCAACAGAAGGACGTTCGGATGGGCCCAGTATCCAGGATGAAAACAGCAGCAGAGTCCAGTTCTCTAACGTAGTTACAGTTCAGTTAACATGTTTTGTGTTCAGTTAAATTATCAGTGTTTGTGTAACATACAGTTTGTGGTGTTGAATAAATAAATACATAAATAATAAACCTGGTGTCTTCATTTTCAACTTTAATAACACGCAACATGTTACGCATTGTTTAAATGACGTAACGAGTCCAGATAGATTATTTTGGCTCAGATAACTTTATATATCTCCCACACCAACATAAATACTGTTTATTATTGTTAAACTGTTATTATTTAGCACATATGTTATTGTGCAGCGTGACGTGTGAAATGTCCACCTGCCTGTTCACCTGGCTGTCCGCGCGTGCGTGCTGTGCGCATGTAGGTCAAACAAAAGCTCAGCGGGAGATGGTTATGTTATCAACGGGGGTCAGCAAAAAACCTCCACTGTGAGCGGTGGATTCAGAAACCTTCGGATTCAAAGAGGGGGGGCCAGTGGTGTCGTGTAAATGATCGGCAGAACCGCAGAGAGAAAGGAGCGGTTTCACTCAAAATACGCGCCGTGTAAACGGCCCCTCAGTCACTAATATTTTGCTACTTTAAGTTTTTAGCTTGTATTTTGCTACACTAGTGTTCTGCTCCTTTTAGCGTTTACCAATTTTTTCTCCTTGTTTCAGGCTTTAGGTAACTTTTCTACTTTTAGCTAAAGTATTACATTTAATCTTACGTTTTGCTTTTTTAAATATTTAGTTATGATTCTACAAATTTTAGCTTTTAACTAACATTTTCATTTTAATCACTAACATTTTGCTACTTTAAGTGTTTAGCTTGTGTTCTGCTCCTTTCAGCTTTTAGCTAGTTTTTTTTTTGTTCCTTTTAATTTTTAGCTACTGTCCTGCATTTATCTTTTAGCTTTCACTTTTCGTGGGTGGGCAGGGTACAGTACCCCCGTGACAAACGAGGGACTTAATATTTGATCTTTTAGCTCACTTTTTGTTCTATTTTTCTAGCACATTCAATTAGCCTTTTGCTACTTGTAGCTTTTAGCTAATGTTCTGCTTTCAGCTTCAACTCTCTTTTAGCTGTTCCAGTAAATATGAACAGTCATTCACTCAGCGTTCATTTTTCATTTCAGCAGAAAGTGTAGTTTCTGTTGAGAAATGTTTTTTTGTGCGACTCACTGGGTGAGAGAAATCACACCCTCGGAGCCGTCTCGCCCTCTCATAACAGTGTTGTTTTTTTATCATTCAGTCTCGCAGCTGAACGGTGGCTCAGAGGAACACCGTCGATGTCTTCGCTCATTTGGTGTGGCTTTCAACACACTGAGGTTTTCAGGAAGCTTTCAAATGAGAGAACCGCCACATGGGAACAACAAATTGTGTAAACAAACCCTGATAACTCATTAACGGCAGACGTCTTCATGTACATTCATAACAGGATTTCCCTTTGCCTCGTTTGTTCATACAAAATGGGCAAATAAACCCAGTTCTGACAGTGGTTACCTAACAGAAAAGAGACCGGGCTCTGGACAGCCCAGAGAGCAAACTGACCTTCTGTCCTCTGGATGCATTAAAGCACATATGTCAATGGCCCGCGGGCCAGATCCGGCCCGCAAATTAATTATTTATGGCCCCCTGGATGATATTTAATTACTATTAGAAATGGCCCGCTGGCCACAACCGCCCGCTGGTGTTTTGCACACACCAACACTACATTCCCCACAATGCAACGGTAGTAAGGGTGGGGCCGATCCGATCCGGAGTCGTGTCTCATGAACCCAGAGTAATAAGACCCGCCTCATGTCACATTCAAGAAATCCATTCCATAGTTTGCAGCCAGCTACAGCGTGCGGACTGAGTGATTAGCACTTTAGCTAACAGCTAGCCAACTTTTCATCGTAACATGTCCGCTGTGTGGAAGTATTTTACACTAAACACCACAAGACAGCAACGTGCAATGTCTGCAGAGCCATAGCGCCACATTAAACTGCGGTCAAGTTAGTTTTACGTTGGACATTCAAGCTCTGGGGCTTCAGCGGGACACCACTCTCGCTGAACAGAAACAGGGAGACCGACCGTGACCAGCTGCGTTCAGTCCGACCTGCTGTCTGACCGTCTCGTAGGAGGGACAGGCTGAGAGCGGCTGACCGAAATCAGAGCACCCGCCCTGGATTGAACAATAAAAACACACCGCTGAAGCCACGGAGCTCAAATGTTCACCGAGAAGTTGCTAAACTTCATCATAATTAATGACCAACAGCTATCAGCTGTAGAAAATTAAGGATTTCACAGTTAGATACTTGTAGCCAACAGTAAACAATCATAGAAAAACATATTACCGTATTTTCCGTTGTAAAGGTTGCACCGTTGTATAGGTCACAGTCTCCAATTATTGCCAAAAAATGTCACATTTCAAAAATTTGGAAAAATCCATAAATAGGTTGCACCGGTGTATAGGTCGCACCTACGTCACCGCCGACGTAATGCGTCATCCACCGCTGACGCGCCGCGTGACCGCTGAGTCAACCCGGCAATATGGACCGAGTGTTTAGCTCTGCTGCTAATGTCTGCCAGAAGCTAACAGAAGCTAAACACGAGACGAGTCCGTCTCTGAAAACACAAATAAAAAATCGAATCTCATCTCAAATGTTTTCTCCTGTAGGCCTACATAGTTAAGTACATTGGAGCCTTATAATTACTTTGTAAGCAGAAATAAATATACACCGATTTGTTTCAAAGCTATTTATAACATAAACAGAAGCTAACAGAAGCCAACATGAGACGAGTCCGCCTCTGACACGAATAAAAAAATTGAATTTTATGTCAAATGTTTTCTCCAGGACATAGTTAAGTACATTAGAGCCTTATAATTACTCTGTAAGCAGAAATAAATATACACCAAGTGGTTTCGAAGCTATTTATAACATAAACAGAAGCTAACAGAAGCCACCACGAGACGAGTCCGCCTCTGAAAACACGAATAAAAAATCGAATCTCATCTCAAATGTTTTCTCCAGGACATAGTTAAGTACATTGGAGCCTTATAATTACTCTGTATGCAGAAATAAATATACACCGATTTGTTTCAAAGCTATTTATAACATAAACAGAAGCTAACAGAAGCCAACACGAGACGAGTCCGCCTCTGACACGAATAAAAAATCTAATTTTATGTCAAATGTTTTCTCTAGGACATAGTTAAGTATTAGAGCCTTATAATTACTCTGTAAGCAGAAATAAATATACACCGAGTGGTTTCGAAGGTATTTATAACGTAAACAGAAGCTAACACCAGAAGCTAACAGCAGCTAAATGCTACAAAAAGATGTTGTTTTTTTTAATCTCAAACTTCTAATAAAGCTACGGTACTCACTTGTAAACGTCCACACTGTGATTCCATTCTGTAAGTTTCAGAAAAATCCGCTGAGTGGTTCTTGACTTATCTTGCTAACAAACAGCAAACAAACAGAGCTAACAGAAGTTACATCCAGACCAGGAGGCCGACAGAGTCAGTCCGAGCAGAGGAGCTTTTTTTCGGACACATGAGCTGGAAACGGTCTTCTTCTTCTTCTTGGGTCGGTGTACTCCTCTGGAAGTGGTACTGCACTGCACCCCTAGTGGCCGAAATTGGTACTGCACCATTTTCTGCCAATGTGAAAAAGGGTCATAAGTGACCCAAAAATTTGTCTATAAAGATGGAAAAAAATCCATAAATAGGTCGCACTGGTGTATAGGTCGCAGGCCTTGAAAAAACCATAAAAAGGTGCGACCTATACACCAAAACACACGGTAATTAAAAATCATAAGAAAACTGTATTAAAAATACAAAACGAAACATAAACAGCTACATTATAAAACAATGTAAAATACGAAAAGCAGGAACACGTCTGTGTTGATGTATGCCAAGAACTTAGCAGATGTAAAGCTATTTAATATATTATTTAATTCATTTATTCATTCATTTAAAAGAGACAAAATACTTTGTAAAACAAATTCATCAAAAAGAAAACACTGAATGAAAAGAGTGCCGAAAGAAGAAAAAAACATCTTATATCACCACCTTATAATAAACATTGAACCAGTCCGGCCCTTGGCTTGTAGCAAATTTGTTTTTTGGCCCTTGTTGTATTTGACTTTGACACCCCTGCATTAAAGGATCACGTAAGGAACCTCGCTGTGACTTTTAGCCTAGATATATCCTTTAACCTCCACAATTTAAACATTAATTTAACCACAAGGTGTCCTTGCAGTGAAATGCTCCTGAAAGACCTTCTGAAGTCTTATAGTTTACAAGTTTTAGTGCAGGACTCAGAGGAGAACAATGAAGAGACATTCTTACGTTCGAGGGGTTTGTAGGTGGCACCGGAGGCGGTGTTGGATTTGGGATTTCAGTCTTGTTGAGCACAGCGGTTCAGCCAGTCGAGGCAGGCAGACCCGCACTGTTTGGACCTGAACTTAGTTTTCTTTCATAAGACGTACAACACCAGGAACATCTACAGGAAGGCTGACCAGGAGCGTGGACATTCAAGCACCACCAAAGAGACACAGGAAGGAAGAATGAAAAAACCAAACATACACAGATGGTCTGAATCATGCTCAATACTCCAGGTAGAAAACCCCGCAAAAGGTAAGTCAGGTCCTCTGGACTGGTTCAAAGAACAAAAAAAATCTTAGAAACATTTTGTCTTTCACCCGAAAGACTTCTTCAGCCAGACTGAAGAAGTCTTTCGGATGAAAGACACTTAAAGAGGTAAAGGTCGAGCGCTTTATTTAACCAGGTTTGTCCCAGTGAGACCAAAAGATCTCTTTTACAAGAGAGACTTGGCCAAAACTGACCAAAAATAAATAATGTAAACCATATATGTAAAGAAAACATATGTGGGAGTGGTGGTGCAGAGGTTAAGAAGGTGAGCTTGTGATCGGAAGATCGCCGGTTCAAGCCTCGGTACCGACAACATCAAAAATGTGGGTGGGTTAAGGGAAGCGGTCTCCACTCTCATCGGCCCTTGAGCAAGGCCCTTAACCACACCATTTGCTCTCCCCGGAACCCTAGATATCAGCTCTCTGCTCCACACAGAGAGCTGTGGTAGCTCGGTGGTCTGTGGTTGTGTCAGAAAGGGCATCCAGCGTAAAAACAGTTGCCAAGTCTTTGTGCGACTAGTTCACTGTGGCGATCCCTGATGAAGGGGGAAGTCGAAAGATGAAAACAAATTAATTTAATTTATAGACCTCCCAAACCGCATGTTTCATTTAACTCAGAGATGCATGACCTCCTCACTTTTTTCTGCACCTCCCCTGTGAAGACTATTTTTCTTGGCGACTTAAATATCCACGTGGACAATTCTTCTTCACCTCTGGCAACAGATTTTAAGTCTCTTCTGGACTCTCTTAATCTCACTCAACATGTTGACGCCCCTACGCACAGCAGGGGGCATACTCTGGATTTGGTGATTACAGACACTGTACTCATCAATAACTTATCTGTATATGACCTGGGTGTCTCAGACCACAGGGTCATCTCCCTGGAAGTGCCTTCATCTTCGCCTGCTTCAAACCCAAAACGACCCATCCAGTTCCGTGACCTTAAAAACATTTCCCTTGATGCTCTGTCTGCTGATCTTCACACCCTGACCGCTGTCAATCATCCTTCTGCAGATGACTCTGTGGATTACTACAACCAATCTCTTCGGGAGCTCCTGGACCTACACGCCCCCTTGAAGACAAGACTGGTGTCTTTCTCGCGTTCAGCCCCTTGGTACACTGATGAGCTGCGCAAGATGAAGGCAACTGGCCGTGCTATTGAGAGACGTGTAAAATCATCTGGTCTCTCTGTGCATAAGCAGGCATATAAAGAACATCAGAAAGCGTACGCCTATTCTCTTAAAGAAGCACGCTCCAAATATTATTCTAACATCATCAACACCTGCCCTGGAAACTCTAAACAGCTCTTCTCCACAATAACTCGTCTGCTTAATCCCATTAAACAAACTCTTGAGGACTCTGCTCAAAAATGCGACCTGTTTCTTTCGTCTTTTAAAACCAAAGTTGACACTATCAGATCTCAGCTCCACAACCTCCCTGTTCTCAGTGTGCCACCTACCCGTCTGCATTCTGGGACCCTAAACAGCTTTGACGAAGTTGTTCAGAGTGAGGTGGAGGCCATCATCAAGAAAATGAAGCCTTCATCCTGCGCCCTGGATCCTTTCCCCTCGTCTCTCATAAAAACCAATCACTCTGCAATAGGCCCACTAATCACTCAAATAATAAATCAGTCTCTACAATCTGGTCATGTTCCACTGCCTCTAAAAACTGCCATCATTAGGCCTCTTCTGAAAAAATCTAATTTGGATCCCGACATTTTTTCTAATTACCGCCCAATTTCACACCTCCCTTTTCTGTCTAAAGTGCTGGAAAAAGCTGTTGCTGCTCAGCTGCAGGACCACCTACTGTCAGGATGGCACCATCTAGTGGTCATCCTTTGTCTGTTCTCCTTTTGCTTTTTGTCAGCCAGCTCCTGATGTTTGTTTTTTTAGTTTTATTTCGTTTCCCTTGTACCAGTCTTCCTAGTTTCATGGTTAGCTTACTCCCTAGATCCTGCCCCAGTATTTATTAATGTTTAGGTTTGATAATTCCCCTGGTCTCCTTGTTTATCAGTTCTTAATTCTTGTATTTAGTTTCTACATCTCCAGTCCTTTCTCCTAGTTCAAGTCTCCATGTTTGATTACTCTGTTTAACCTTTACTCTTAGTTTAACCTTTATTAGTTTCCCTTCTGGTTTAGTCTCCATGTTTTGATCACTCTTGGTTTAACCTCCAGTTTAGTCTCCTTTTATTTAAACCTTTATTTATTAGTTTACCAGTCCTGCTCTGTGTCTTTAGTTAGTTAATTGTTCCCAGGTGTTTTGTGATTGTGTCCTGTCTTGTCTCTGTGTATATATAGCCTGCCTGTCAGTTAGTTCCTTGTGGTGTCCTCGTTGGGTCTCCCCTGATGTCTCCTGTGTTGATCATGTGTCCTAAGAGTGAGTTTGCTGCCCTGTCAGCCTTTTTGATTTATTATCATTAAATATCTATTTTTGTATTCCTGCCTCCTGTGTACTCTTGTCTGCACCATTGGGTTCATTGATCTGTCTGAAACCCTGACACCTACAACAACACTCCCTGTATGAGAAGTTCCAGTCTGGATTCAGGGCAGCTCACAGTACAGAGACTGCATTGCTGAGGGTTACCAATGATGTCCTCTTGGCTGCTGACACTGGCTCTCCCTCCATCCTTGTCCTCCTTGACCTCACTGCAGCCTTCGACACTGTGGACCATAGTATCCTCCTCCACCGTCTTCATGTGGAGGTCGGTCTCTGCGACACCGTCCTGGACTGGTTCAAATCTTTCCTCTCCAATAGGCTGGAATGTGTTAGTCTTGGCAACGCCACGTCCCAGACAGTCTGTGTCTCCTGTGGTGTCCCTCAGGGGTCGGTTCTGGGGCCCCTGCTGTTTTCCCTTTACATGCTGCCTTTAGGTCAAATTATTAATCAGTTCAACATTTCTTTTCACTGTTATGCCGACGATACACAGCTTTACATCAGGACTGGAGCATCCTCATCTTCCACCTTGTCATCTCCATCTTCACTCACTGCCCTCTCTGCCTGCCTGGAGGCAATTAGGGCATGGATGAATCAGAACTTTCTTCAATTAAACTGCTCCAAGACTGAGGCCATACTGATTGGCACCCCTCACCAGGTACAAACATCTCCTATAACAACACTTTCCTTTTCTGGACAAGACATCCCCCTCTCCACCTCTGTTACTAATCTTGGAATAAAAATGGACTCCAATCTTACATTTGAAAATCACATTAAGCTTCTGTTTAAAACTTGCTTCTTCCATCTTCGAAACATCTCCAGACTTCGCCCATCCCTAACTTTTTCCGATGCTGAGAAGCTCGTCCATGCTTTTGTCTCCTCCAGGCTCGACTACTGCAACTCCCTGTTTATTGGAATCCCTGGCAAAAACCTTCAGAAACTTCAATATATTCAAAACAGTGCAGCAAGGATCTTGTTGAGAGTTCGTAAATTTGAACATATTACGCCCATTCTCCATAACCTTCATTGGCTTCCTGTCACCTACAGAATTCAGTACAAAACTGCTCTCATTACACATCAATGCTTACATGGAGCTTCACCAGATTATCTGAAGGATATTCTTATTCCATACTCATCCACCCGGTCGCTGCGGTCACAGAACAGTAATCTCCTTCACATTCCGAGAACCAAATTAAGGACCATGGGAGACCGGGCTTTCAGTGTGGCTGCCCCCCACCTGTGGAACTCTCTTCCTGACTGTCTGAGAGCCCCACAGTCTGTGGTTGACTTTAAGAGCGGCTTGAAGACCTTTCTTTTCAACCGAGCATACTCTACCTCCTCATGATTCTACTTTTGATCTTAGTTGATACTGTTATTGATTTTACTTGTTTTATTACTTGTTTTATTGACATTTAATTCTGTTGCACTTTGTAGCACTTTGAGATTTTCATTAATGAAAAGTGCGTTATAAATTGAATTCATTATTATTATTATTATTATTATTATTATTATTAT
>JBBPBX010015015.1:34020-50082 GCA_038048925.1 Garcialebias charrua
TATATATATATACTGTATATATAGTACAGCTCAGCTTGGTCACCCATGAAGATGAGGAGCAACAGGTTGTCTTCATGATGACGAAGCTCCAAGGATGAGCTCAGATGTTGCTGGTCACAACAATGTCCTTGCACTCGGTCTGTTGGTCCATTTATTACTGCAGAATTGCAGAAATGAAAAACAAGAGCACAATTTGTGAAGATGTTGCTGCAAAAGCACCATCTGTAGTCCTGGTGGTGCTGTTGTCTTTGCATGAGCAGAAAGACCCATTTGATTCTAAGGTTCTTGCTGCTCAACACGTTTCAACTGATCTTTACAAACACATGTTCTGCAGATGCTGATATCTGGACCGTCCGACTCCCGTTCTCCAAGCGGTCTGTTTGCATTCGGTGGATAAGTTAATGGAATGTTACTAACTCCAGCCCGGTGATTCTTCACATGCTGCGCTCACACCGGCCCCCTCACCCTGAATATCCATCAGTGCTGTAGAGGCCGGCCCCGCTCATAACATATTTATGAATGCAGCCTGAGGGAGGCTTGTGCTCTGAGTACTGATACAGTTTTTAGACGTTGCATTTTTATCACTTTACCGCTTCTTTCCTCCTTTTCAGCCACGGCAGTGATACTGTTGAGGTGAAAGATTTGCATGAAACTGTTGACACACTGCAAGCTGAACAGGACCTCTGACCCCAGAACCAGAGCAGGGTCAGAACAAAAGGTCAACACTACTGTATTAGAATGTTGATGCTTTGAAGCATGCTGGGGAAATTATTCTGAGCTAAATAATGTTGAATAAAAATGATGCAACTGCATCATATAATTCAACAAACTGCCTTATCCAAAGTCCTTTATGTCCAATTTTTTAGCAGTCTTTTTTTTGTGTTTGTTTGTTTATTTATTCATTTCATTTCAATAAAAATAAACAACAATACAATTTCAAGAAAAAATAAAAATAAAATACCTATAAAATGAAAGGCGGCAGAAGAATAAAAAAATCTTATCATTTCTGCCCCTTCTTAACTAAATCAAAATAACCAATTCAAGCAATACTCACAAATAATACAACAAACCACAAAACTTATCACAATTATTCATTATATTTCCAAAATATTTACTAACTTAAAATATATCTCATCAGCATTATATTCTTGATATTTTTCTTAAATACAAATAATGATTCCTCTTTTTAAATATCATTATTCAAACCATTCCATAAATCAATTCCCCATATTAAAGTAGACCTACCCCTTAAACTTGTTTTTTACTTTGGCTTTACAAAAATATCCGTTCCCTTTAAATTATAACGACTCCTTTTTACTAAAATACGCTTGTATATTCGATGGTAAAGTGTGATTCTGAGCCCTGTGCAAAAGTAATAGAATATATTAGTCCACCAAATCATAAAACTTAAGTAATTTCAGTTGATAAAATAATTTACTTGAAGGATGACAATAATGTCTTCATCTCAAAACTATTGAAGAAACAAAAACCTGTTGAGATTAAGCGTTTTTGTTTATTTCACTGCAAATAATTTGTTTCATTCAGTTACATTTAGTAACAAAGAAAAAAAATTACAAATATTGTAACAACAATGACACAACAAGCAAAACGTGGATCGTTGGACTGGGGTTTCAACAGTTGTAATGAGGGCATTGCTCCGGTCAGCCATGATGAAAAAGGACCTGAGCTGAAAGGCAAAGCTTTCAAATTACTGGTCACCTCAGGTCATGAAACTTGGAGCATCCTCCGCATCAAAAGGAGTCAACTGTGGTGGTTCAGGCATCTGAACAACAAGCTTCCTGGAGGAGGAGGGTCTTTAGGGCATGTCCCACAGGGTGGAGACCCTGAGGCAGAGCCAGAGCTTGTTGGAGAACTTGTACCTCTCTGGTTTGGAAACATCTTGGGATCCTTGAGAAGGAGCTGGAGATTTTGCTTTGGACAGGGAGATAAGTATGCTGGTGAAGATTCTCAGTCGTCCAGGGCATGATAAAGTCAAATAAAGACAAATAAAGTCCAGTTGAACAGGGAGGTAAGGTTTCACCCCTGAACCTGTTTCCTGTGCGACCCGACCGTGGAAGGACTTGGGACCCCGGGTACCTCACATTGTGTGGGAGTGGCCTTTCCCCTTGACTCACAAAGTTTGATCATTGTACGATTACAATCTTAAAGGTACAGATATTTTTGTTATGCCACAGCGTAGAACTAGTTTAAGGAATAGGTCTACTTTAAGGAGTAGGTCTACTTTACTTTATGGAATAGGTCTAGAATGGTTTAGAAAATGATATTAAAGTTGCAAAATCAATGACTTTGTTCAAGAAAATGATTAAAATTAGGTTTCTGGAAATATATATATAAATTGGTTTGGTATCAAAATTTTATGTATGGTAAAGTATGATGAGTTACTTATTGTGTAGTGTTTTTTTGTGGATTACTGTGTTTGAATTAATTGTTTGAATTAATTTAGTTAAAGAAGGGGCAGTCATAATAAGATTTTATCTTCTTCTGCCTCCTTTCATTTCATATACTGTTTGATTTTTTTTATTACGTGGTGTTGTAAATAGTATTTTTTGTATTCTTTTAACTATGAAATTAATAAATTTCCAAAAAATAAAAAAATTGGCTTCAAAAGTGCCTGAAAAATGTTCATTAATACTCGACTTACTGGGGTCGAGATGGGGCAGCTGACTTGGGACCAGGAAGTTGCAGGTTCAACTCCCTGCCATAACCACATGTTGTGGTGTCCTTGAGCAAGACACCCAAGCCCTAACTGCTCCCCAGGTGCTGACATAGCTGCCCACTGCTCCACCTGGGTGTATCTCAGTGTGCTGGGTTAAATGCAGAGAACTAATTTCGTCATCGTTTGGGAACATACAATGATGTCATCAACATGCGATGATGTCATCAACATAGCACTTTCTGGTTGTCTTTATTTCCAGTGAGTGATAGCCTGGTTAAAACCAGACCCTTGTCCTTCACTTCACTTTGTACTAGGGTCTGGCATTTCTCCCATAGACAACGATTTCTCCGGTAGATTTTTGACCGGACCAATCAGAGAACAGAAGGCGGAGTTTTGTTAGTTTAGCCTGGCGAGGTCCAGGCTATCAGATAAATAGCTCAGAAACCACTCGGTGGATATTTTTTCTGCTACCAGTGTGTAATTATATGGCTCTAATTTACTGACTGTTGGCCTAGATGAAACATTTGAGATAAAATTCGATTTTTTATAATTTATTTTCGTAGCGCACCCGAGGCTGTTTGGAAAATGTCAAACCGAAACTATTTAAATCCAGCAGATTTGACCATTTCGTGAATTGATTTAGGAACTGTTAAGCTCAGGAACACTTCTGATATAACGTCAGCTAAGAAATATATTTTTTCTCAGCAAAGAAATAATAGTTTTTTACCTTGTTTTATTGAAAATTCCTTCGTGGCGGCAGCCATTTTAACTGACGACGTCAGTCGACGTCGTTCAAAACTCCGCCTTCTGTTCTCTGATTGGTCCGGTCAAAAATCGACCGGAGAAATCGTTGTCTATGGGAGAAATCCCAGACCCTAGTACGAAGCGAAGTGAAGGACAAGGGTCTGGTTTTAACCAGGCTAAGTGAGTGATGAAAGATCAAAGACAGTCATCATCTAGACTGGCAGGTGTTGGTCAAACTGAACACCTGTCAGGTGAAGCACAGGTTGCTGTTTTTAGCTCAGCCCAACGAGGACAATTCAAAGTGTGCAGCAGCAAATAGTTTGTGCTTCTGTTGACCAAATACGCTTTTATAACTGAGGAATCAATGACACAAACATTTTGTGGGACTCAGGTTGGTGCAAATTTAGTTCAAACTGTGAGAAATCATTTGTAGAAGAATCCAATTAAATCTAATGAAACACCACAACTGTTGCTTTGATATGTTGAAGTAGAAAAAACAAACAAAACATTTTGTAACAAAAGCTGAAAATACAACGTTCTTTTTAATTTATATGTCTAAACGGTTGTTGTTTTTATAATTTAACACACCGTCTCAGTCTTTTAGTTCCAACTGTCATTCGTTTGGTTCTGGTCTATGGTCTTTGTGATGTTATCCATGACCTATTGGCTGTTTGAAGCCTCACGAGGCTCGGTAAACCTTGAACAATGGTCACAACAGGAACTGAGGGAGGGGGCTGGGATCCTCTGGGGACAAGAAAAGGAGCAAAGTCAGACTGGGCAAGGATGGATGTGAGCATAAAACAAGAATTCAGGTACATTTTTGTGTGTTTTTTTTTGGGGGGGGGGGGGGGAAAGTGTGGACGGGTAGGCGAGCCTGGAGAGAGGAGAGTGGGCAGGCAGGTGCACCCGCTTCAAATGATATTGGCCTTTAAATGGCTGTTATTAGTTATTATCATCCCCATATGTAGCGGTCAGAATTCCCCTCCTAGTGGGTTTAAAGGTACGTTGTTAGCGTTGATAATAGGCTCCATTTTTAGCTTTGTTAGCACTCATGTTAGCTTCACGTGGTTAGGTTTAGGGTCTTGGTTAGGTTTAGGCACAATGGTAAGGGGGTTAAGTTTAGGGTTGTCCTCTGGGTCAGGTGTAAGGTTAGGTTTTGGAAAAGGGTTACGTAAGCTGAAAAAAAAAGACACTTCCTGGTTTACCCTGGTGAGACGCTGCCTATTATCAGGGATAATAACGATAATAATGCACTTTGTACCTTTAAACCTACTAGGAGGAAGGTGGGACAGTCTCACTGCTACATATGGGGATGATAACAACTGATAACGGCCATTTAATGGACTGATATCATCCGAAGCCGCTCGCAGGTGAGTACCAGGCGGAGAGGACTTTTCTGGTTTGGGTTCCAGGTGCAGACGGCGGGCTGAGCAGATGTGGCATCAAACAAACGGAAGTGGAGACTCATCAGGATGATGCCCAAGAACTGGAGAGCTGGGAAGACACAAGAGTGTCTGGAGGTGACTACAAGTACGAGGTCATTTCCTTTTGTAGATTCTAATTCATATCAGATCTCCCTGAAACGTTGAGTGGGAACATCAGCATGTGAGACTAAAGCTAGATTAATACTCGACGCATCGCGCTGCGCGCGAGGGTGCGCGTGCCGAAAGTGACGCAATATCACCGACCCCGCCCCTGCGCGTAGGCCCCGCACGTCGTTTTGGCGCGTGTCGCGCACCTCCAAATTTGTCAAACTCCGCAAGGCTAGTGCACGTACCATGGGCGCCACTGAATTGATTGACAGGTCGGGTGGGGACCTCACCCGACAGCCTTCACGCTCTTCACGCCAGAGCCTGCAGCTGTCTGCGCCGCTGTGGTCGTGGAGACGGCGTCGCGACGCATGGAGGAATGTTTTGTATGTGACACAAATGTATTAAATTCCCCTTCTTCATCCCTGATCTGGACTTTTCTTTTGTTTTTTTGCCAAAAGTCAAGTGATCGCTTCCTCCTCCGCTGACTCCATGCATTAAAACCGCAAGACACAATAACTGTTGTTCTATTATGATTTACTCCTCTAAAGACAACAGTTCAGCACGCGAGCGGAAAGCCTTTTTTTTGTTGTTGTGTGATTTCAAACAGTTCTTCTTCTACGGTAGATTTCTTCTTCTACACCATTTCTTGCAACATATGCACAGGTTTCAGAGGGTACTGCCCCCTGCTGGTCCATAAAAGAACAGCACTTTGCCATGCGCCACCATGCGTCAACTATAAACACACTGTAAATGCATGAAGCCGCACGGCTCAGTGCCAGCGGACCAAAGCGCGAGTATAACTGTTGTCTTTAGAGAAACAAGACACAGGTGAGACACCTTGTCTTGTCTTAATCACCACAGGTGGATGTCGTGTGTAATCAGTGTGTCTGTGTATATATTAAGCTCCTCTCCCTCTTGTCAGTTGTCTCAGGATTGTCCTTCCAAGGTGTTGTGTTCTGCTCTTCCTCCGTGTTTCCCTGAGTGTTTTGTAAGTACCTCTTCAGTTTAGTTCAGTTTAGTCTAATCCAGTTTAGTTTAGTTTAATAGTTCTTGCTGCCCTGCCAGCCTTTGTTTTGTTTTAGTTTTGTTGTAAATAAACACTTAAAAAATTTCCTGTGCCTCCCAGTCATCCTCTCCCTGCATTTGGGTTCAACACTCCTTCCGTGACTGCAGAACCTAACAGCCTCAGGTCTGCAGGGGTCATTTTCTGCTGCCACTTTAAAGTATCCCTGACATGATTTTTTTTACTATGCATAAAATTGCTCAAAATATATATATTTTATCATTCAACTATGTTCGTTTTTGCAAACAAAAGGATAAATCAATTTACTTTTGCTTTAAAAGTGATTTTAAACTTCCCGCCATTTTTAATCACGGGAAATCAGATTACACGCGAATGCAACATCTGTGACGTAAAATCGGGCAGAGGGCTCTGGTCTCTTTAATGGGGGACAATTTAAAACCCGACGAATTTAGAAATCTATGTGAAGATTTGAGCTATTTGTCTTCAGTTTGGGAAGCCGAAGTTAGTTCGAGTGTTGAACAAGAAACAGCTGGTTCTAATGTAGGTCTGCAGCTGTATTTATTTGAGTATTACCGTTCAGTGAACAAGGTGGCGCGAGGGGAAATCCGACATTTCAGATGAGCAAAGTTACGAGGGTGAACTTTGCAGTGCGTTGCAGTCAAACGCAGACGCAATTTTATGATGCAATGCCAAGAACGCACCTTGTAAATAACAAATAGCGTTGAATACATAAACCGAGGAAATAAGCAATTTAAGTGAAGATTTGAGCAATTTGTCTTCCGTTTGGGAAGCCAAAGTTAGTTCGAGTGTTGAACAAGAAACATCTGGTTCTAATGTAGGTCTGCAGCCGTATTTATTTGAGTCTTACCATTCAGGGTGCGAGGGGGAGTCCGACATGTCAGATGAGCAAGGTTCCGAGGGTGAAGGGCTGGAACCCGATCGTAGTCGTCGACAGAGCTGGTGATGTTAGAACACCCAAATGCGACACAACGTACCGGCATTTTATAGTTAGAAAATAGGCGATCTTGAAGACAATTACACTGCATGCTAATAGCAGCGGCAGACAAAAACTTCTTGTCTCTACGTCATGACGTCGCATGCGTAAGTACCCGGATGTCCCTTGACGAAACACGGTGCCAATTTTAAAATCACTTTTAAATCAAACTTTCATTGATTTATCATTTTGTTTGTAAAAACGAACATAGTTGAATGATACAACATTTATACGGTACTGTATGTTGTGCCACTTTATGCATAGTTCCAACATCATGTCACACAATCTTTAAGGTGTTTGAGCTTTTTAATTATTAAAAACACGTTTGTGTGTCGTCTGAGTGTGCAGCTGTCAGTCTCTGGTAAAAACAGCAGTAATGAGGCTCTGTGCTCTTCGTAGGTGTTTCCTAATAAAATAAATATGTAAAATAAAATAAGCTTTTTGTCAAATTTAAAGTCCTTTCCAGAGCGCGTGTTTGAAAACGAACTGATGAAAGACTCACACGTCTGTCTGTTGCGACTCCGACTTAATCAAAGTGAGTGAACTCACCTCTGATCAAAGCGTGTGGTGTCTCTCGAAACGCACACGCGTGTCAATTTAAACACCAATTTGTTCGTCAGGAACAGAGCTGCACTCCGAACGAGGACCAAAAACCTTTTGATCTTAACAATTTGATTATTTCCCCCCCACAGAGTTGTGGACGTCAAAAACATTTGTGAGATTAAAAATGTCCTTCGACGGGTGCTTCGACAAGCCCGTCGCTCCGTTAGAGGAGGAGCTCTCCACAGAGACATGACCCTCCTGGAAATATTTACCTGGACATGAGCTGGAATGGACCGGAAGCTGGACAAATATGAAAAAGTCTTAAACCACCTCAAGGAGCTGATGATCCTGGACTATCAGCCGAAGCCTTGTCATAAACTGTGCTGGAGCGTTGCATCACCTGGATGATTTCAGCCTGGAGCCCCTGAGTGATTCTGTCAAACTCATTGAAGAACTTCTTTTTGTGTTTGTTCAGTTTCCTACAGTCCCACCCTTCTGTGTCTCCATCCACCCTTCTTCTTCTTCTTCTTTCGGCTTTTCCCTTTTCAGGGGTCGCCACAGCGATTCCTCCTCCTCCATCTCTCACTGTCCTCTGTCCTCACTCCAACTACCTCCATGTCCTCTCTAACTGCATCCATATATCTCCTCTTTGTCTTTTTCCTGGCAGCTGCATTTCTAACATCCTTCTACCAATATACCCACTGTCCCTCCTCTGGACATGTCCAAACCATCTCAGTCTGGCCTCCCTAACTTTATCTCCCAGTTGTTCAACATGTGCTGTACCTCTGATGATCTCATTCCTGATCTTATCCATCCTTGTCACTCCTAAGGAGAACCTCAGCATCTTCATTTCTGACACTTCCAGTTCTGTCTCCTGTCTTTTTGTCCATGTCTCTGTCTCCAGACCATACAACATAGCTGGTCTCACCACTGTCTTGTAAACTTTTCCTTTGACCTTTGCTGACACCTTTTTGTCACAAATCACTCCTGAAACTTTTCTCCATCCACTCCATCCTGCCTGGACTCTCTTTTTCACCTCTTTACCACATTCCCCATTTTCCTGGACAGTGGACCCCAAGTACTTGAAGTCCTGCACCTTTGTGACCTCTGCTCCTTGTAGCCTCACTGTTCCACCAGCCTCCCTCTCATTCACACACATGTACTCTGTCTTACTACGGCTGACTTTCATTCCTCTTCTTTCAAGTGCATACCTCCACCTCTCCAAGTTCTCTTCCACTTGTTCCCTGTTCTCACCACAGATCACAATGTCATCTGCAAACATCATAGTCCATGGGGATTCCTGCCTGACCTCATCTGTTAGTCGGTCCATCACCAGAGCAAACAAGAAGGGGCTCAGAGCCGATCCTTGATGCACTCGGGCGGCCGTGGCGTAGTGGTACTGGCAGTCGTCCCCCGATCGGAAGGTTGGAGGTTCGAATCCCGGTTCCCCACACCATGTGTCGTTGTGTCCCTGGGCAAGACACTTAACCCCGAGTTGCTCCCGGTAGGACTGGATGGCGCCTTGCATGGCAGTCTGCCGCTACCGGTGTATGAATGTGTGAATGAATGGGTGGATGGCTGGTATTGTAAAGCGCTTTGGGGCCCCTCATAGGGTGCTGGAAAGCGCTATATAAATAAGCTCCATTTACCACTCCCACCTCCATCTTGAAGCTATCTGTCACTCCTAGAACATCTCACCACTGTCCTGCTGTCTTCATACATGTCCTACTGTCTTCATACATGTCCTGCTGTCTTCATACATGTCCCTCTGTCCTCATACATGTCCTGCTGTACTCATACATGTCCCGCTGTCCTCATACATGTCCCTCTGTCCTCATACATGTCCTGCTGTACTCATACATGTCCTGCTGTCCTCATACATGTCCTGCTGTACTCATACATGTCCTGCTGTCCTCATACATGTCCTGCTGTCCTCATACATGTCCCGCTGTCCTCATACATGTCCCGCTGTCCTCATACATGTCCCGCTGTCCTCATACATGTCCTGCTGTACTCATACATGTCCTGCTGTCCTCATACATGTCCTGCTGTACTCATACATGTCCCGCTAACCTCATACATGTCCCGCTGTCCTCATACATGTCCCGCTGTCCTCATACATGTCCTGCTGTACTCATACATGTCCTGCTGTCCTCATACATGTCCTGCTGTCCTCATACATGTCCTGCTGTCCTCATACATGTCCTGCTGTCCTCATACATGTCCTGCTGTCCTCATACATGTCCTGCTGTCCTCATACATGTCCTGCTGTCCTCATACATGTCCTGCTGTCCTCATACATGTCCTGCTGTCCTCATACATGTCCTGCTGTCCTCATACATGTCCTGCTGTCCTCATACATGTCCTGCTGTCCTCATACATGTCCTGCTGTCCTCATACATGTCCTGCTGTCCTCATACATGTCCTGCTGTCCTCATACATGTCCTGCTGTCCTCATACATGTCCTGCTGTCCTCATACATGTCCTGCTGTCCTCATACATGTCCTGCTGTCCTCATACATGTCCTGCTGTCCTCATACATGTCCTGCTGTCCTCATACATGTCCTGCTGTCCTCATACATGTCCTGCTGTCCTCATACATGTCCTGCTGTCCTCATACATGTCCTGCTGTCCTCATACATGTCCTGCTGTCCTCATACATGTCCTGCTGTCCTCATACATGTCCTGCTGTCCTCATACATGTCCTGCTGTCCTCATACATGTCCTGCTGTCCTCATACATGTCCTGCTGTCCTCATACATGTCCTACTGTCCTCATACATGTCCTGCTGTCCTCATACATGTCCTGCTGTCCTCATACATGTCCTGCTGTCCTCATACATGTCCTGCTGTCCTCATACATGTCCTGCTGTCCTCATACATGTCCTGCTGTCCTCATACATGTCCTGCTGTCCTCATACATGTCCTGCTGTCCTCATACATGTCCTGCTGTCCTCATACATGTCCTGCTGTCCTCATACATGTCCTGCTGTCCTCATACATGTCCTGCTGTCCTCATACATGTCCTGCTGTCCTCATACATGTCCTGCTGTCCTCATACATGTCCTGCTGTCCTCATACATGTCCTGCTGTCTCTCATACATGTCCTGCTGTCCTCATACATGTCCTGCTGTCCTCATACATGTCCTGCTGTCTTCATACATGTCCTGCTGTCCTCATACATGTCCTGCTGTCCTCATACATGTCCTGCTGTCTTCATACATGTCCTGCTGTCCTCATACATGTCCTGCTGTCTTCATACATGTCCTGCTGTCCTCATACATGTCCTGCTGTCCTCATACATGTCCTGCTGTCTTCATACATGTCCTGCTGTCCTCATACATGTCCTGCTGTCCTTCATACATGTCCTGCTGTCTTCATACATGTCCTGCTGTCCTCATACATGTCCTGCTGTCCTCATACATGTCCTGCTGTCTTCATACATGTCCTGCTGTCTTCATACATGTCCTGCTGTCTTCATACATGTCCTGCTGTCTTCATACATGTCCTGCTGTCCTCATACATGTCCTGCTGTCTTCATACATGTCCTGCTGTCTTCATACATGTCCTGCTGTCCTCATACATGTCCTGCTGTCTTCATACATGTCCTGCTGTCTTCATACATGTCCTGCTGTCCTCATACATGTCCTGCTGTCTTCATACATGTCCTGCTGTCTTCATACATGTCCTGCTGTCTTCATACATGTCCTGCTGTCCTCATACATGTCCTGCTGTCTTCATACATGTCCTGCTGTCCTCATACATGTCCTGCTGTCCTCATACATGTCCTGCTGTCCTCATACATGTCCTGCTGTCCTCATACATGTCCTGCTGTCCTCATACATGTCCTGCTGTCCTCATACATGTCCTGCTGTCCTCATACATGTCCTGCTGTCCTCATACATGTCCTGCTGTCCTCATACATGTCCTGCTGTCCTCATACATGTCCTGCTGTCCTCATACATGTCCTGCTGTCCTCATACATGTCCTGCTGTCCTCATACATGTCCTGCTGTCCTCATACATGTCCTGCTGTCCTCATACATGTCCTGCTGTCCTCATACATGTCCTGCTGTCCTCATACATGTCCTGCTGTCCTCATACATGTCCTGCTGTCCTCATACATGTCCTGCTGTCCTCATACATGTCCTGCTGTCCTCATACATGTCCTGCTGTCCTCATACATGTCCTGCTGTCCTCATACATGTCCTGCTGTCCTCATACATGTCCTGCTGTCCTCATACATGTCCTGCTGTCCTCATACATGTCCTGCTGTCCTCATACATGTCCTGCTGTCCTCATACATGTCCTGCTGTCCTCATACATGTCCTGCTGTCCTCATACATGTCCTGCTGTCCTCATACATGTCCTGCTGTCCTCATACATGTCCTGCTGTCCTCATACATGTCCTGCTGTCCTCATACATGTCCTGCTGTCCTCATACATGTCCTGCTGTCCTCATACATGTCCTGCTGTCCTCATACATGTCCTGCTGTCCTCATACATGTCCTGCTGTCCTCATACATGTCCTGCTGTCCTCATACATGTCCTGCTGTCCTCATACATGTCCTGCTGTCCTCATACATGTCCTGCTGTCCTCATACATGTCCTGCTGTCCTCATACATGTCCTGCTGTCCTCATACATGTCCTGCTGTCCTCATACATGTCCTGCTGTCCTCATACATGTCCTGCTGTCCTCATACATGTCCTGCTGTCCTCATACATGTCCTGCTGTCCTCATACATGTCCTGCTGTCTTCATACATGTCCTGCTGTCCTCATACATGTCCTGCTGTCCTCATACATGTCCTGCTGTCTTCATACATGTCCTGCTGTCCTCATACATGTCCTGCTGTCCTCATACATGTCCTGCTGTCCTCATACATGTCCTGCTGTCTTCATACATGTCCTGCTGTCCTCATACATGTCCTGCTGTCTTCATACATGTCCTGCTGTCTTCATACATGTCCTGCTGTCTTCATACATGTCCTGCTGTCTTCATACATGTCCTGCTGTCTTCATACATGTCCTGCTGTCTCATACATGTCCTGCTGTCTTCATACATGTCCTGCTGTCTTCATACATGTCCTGCTGTCTTCATACATGTCCTGCTGTCTTCATACATGTCCTGCTGTCCTCATACATGTCCTGCTGTCCTCATACATGTCCTGCTGTCTTCATACATGTCCTGCTGTCCTCATACATGTCCTGCTGTCCTCATACATGTCCTGCTGTCCTCATACATGTCCTGCTGTCCTCATACATGTCCTGCTGTCTTTATACATGTCCTACTGTCCTCATACATGTCTTGTACCAGTCTAACACACTTCTCTGCCACTTCAGATTTCCTCACCACCTCCTCCAAACTGTAGCTCAAAGTGAGATTAATATTAAATCTAATTTCTTTGCCTCTCTGTACCATCAGGTGTGGTTTACGTTGTTGGAAACATCCATCCATCCATCCATCCATCCATCCATTATATTTACCCGCTTCTTCCTTTTCGGATCACAGGGGTCACTCTTGCCCATGTCCAGTCATCACTGTGCAAGAGGCAGGGGACACCCGGGACAGGCCTCCAGTCCATCACAGAGCATGTTGGAGACAGTTCAGCCTCAAATAAAAATGTCTGAATGTGTCTGTTTATTAACATTTTCAATCTAAAAGCATCTTTAATGTCTCGACAGGGATTTTTCACTGACATCATGATTTTATTCAGCAGACCAGATTCATGTTAAAGACCTGGCTTGTGACAGGAAGTAATTATTGCAGAAGTAAACAAGAGACTTGTGCGTAACCTGCAGTTTCAGGCACGTTTGATGAAAGAGTCCTCGAGATGAGACCTGGACGGTGTGACGTGTCAGCTTCGTGTCACTGGAGAGTAACTGTTGACTATTGATGCACAAGAACCAGCTGATTGATTTACAGGAGGGCATCAGCCTCGGACAGAGAGGACAGGTGGGGGTTTTCACCGAGGGTTTCCAATAGCAGATGCAGCGTGCTAACACGACACTTCTTTTGTTCTTTTGTGCAGGACATTTATCATCATCTGTGACCTCCCTGGGGGGAAGACAACCAATCCGTTTGCTTGACACGCAGGTCTGCACAGGTTGAGATGTGTGCGTGGCGCAGCTCAGCAGCACTTAAAGTTATCTGTGATTCACAGCAGCGCCGCTCCACCGCAGGACTGAGCATTCTGAAATGACTGGAGGAGGATTCAGGAGGCCCCTCGATGCTGTCACATGGAGTTAAACAGCAGCTGACAGGAAGGATGCTGGAGTCCTGCAGCACCTGTGGGACGTCACATGACTTTTGTTTGGTGCAGAAATTAAACATGCAGCTTCAAACATTTATGTTTGCACCTTCGCATGTGAGCGAGCTCCATCTTCTTTCCCCTCGATGTGCACCAAACGCGTTAACAGGATCACATGCATGAGCACACGCGCCTCGTGGCGCTTGTTGAAGCAGAGGACGGTCGTTCTCCATCAACAGGGAGGAACAGCAACGCAGACGAATGGAGGCGAGATGATTCTCCTCCAGATGCTGCAGAGAGGCGTTCCTTCATCGATTAAACATTAACCGTCCTGCTCCGCAACCGCAGGCAGGAAGTCTTCAAAGTGTTTCGCCTCCTGACAGACGCTGGGGCTCGTGATGCGTCACCGTCGAGTTGTTTCAGAAGCAACGCCGTTCAGATTAGTTGGGATGAGAACTCACACGAACGTTTCTCTGAAACACGAGCTGAAGCTTGGCCTCCTTACTGCAGCCGTTAAAGATGAAAACACGTCGCAGAAAGCTGCAGATCTCCACTGCAAGCCTTTCAGACACAGCAGACCTCTGCCCTTCAGAGGAGTCGGCCATGAAACCTTCTTCTTCTGCCTTTTGTGAGGACGGTGCTGCGTTCACTGCAGGGACACATGGACGCCTGCTGGAAACTTACTCTGTTGGAAAACCTTAAAGTGTCTGTGACATGATGTTGGAACTAAGCATAAAATGGCACAACATATATACAGGTAGTCCCCGACTTACGAGCGAGTTACGTTCCTCCGACTATCTCGTAAGACGAAAATCTCGTAAATTGGGGACTACCTGTATATATATTCACCGCACCAGCCGCCACTGAACACGTACATGTGCGGTAATGCCTATCCTAACACTTTAACATTTTAAAAGAGCATAATGTATATAAAAAAATAATTTCTTACTTTGAGCAGCTTCTGTCATCTGTTTGCCTCCGCTCCGCTGCGTTAGCTCCGCTGCGTTAGCTCCGCTGCGTTAGCTCCGCTGCGTTAGCTCCGCTGCGTTAGCTCCGCTGCGTTACGTCCGAGCTTCGCAGCTTCCTTCCAGCACCACGCAGTTTAAACTGTTTACAGGAAGAACTGTTAGTATGTTAAAGCTTCAGTATGTAGCTTTTTTTAAAAAACATATTTCTTCACTCTGCCACTCTCTCTTGAAAGATTGATGTTTGACATGTAATCTCTGAAAAAAACTATAGTCCTCTGGCGTCTCCCGGTGGTAATAAAAGCATTTATAAAAACCAGAGAGCGGCCCGCGTTAACCAGCCAATAAAAACAGACTTTATAACCAGCCATTCAGCCAATAAAAACAGAGCTTCTTACTTCTCACCCCCTAACCCACGCCCCCACTGTCAGCCCGCAGCGGTGTTCGCTTCTTCCTTCACTGACAGAAATGAGGAAGTGGATTTGTCACGAGCGAATTAAATCATGTCCAACGTGGCTGCGTGAAGCTCTGCAGATTTCAGGGTGTTTTTGTTGCTGGACCAGTGCTCCATGGTTTTATTTTATTTTTTAGAACGTTTTATTAACATATAATCACAGAACTTTGCAGCGGTTGAGACGGGACATGTGGAGGCGGAGCATTACAGGCTGCAGCGCGAGCGAGGTGGAGCTGAGTCATATATGGCTCTGAGTGAGGAGGGACCAGAAACGTGTCTCTGTTCAAAATGTTTCTAAGTGCCAGCGTGTTCCAGAAATTACATACTGAACATTTAACTTCATACATTTGGAGACAGATAAAGATTTTAATAACTTACCGAAAGCCGTCTGCACGCGCTGCCTTTAGCTGCACCTGTTAGCATTAGCCAGGCTGCAGCGCGAGCGAGGTGGAGCTGAGTCATATATGGCTCTGAGTGAGGAGGGACCAGAAACGTGTCTCTGTTCAAAATGTTTCTAAGTGCCAGCGTGTTCCAGAAATTACATACTGAACATTTAACTTCATACATTTGGAGACAGATAAAGATTTTAATAACTTACCGAAAGCCGTCTGCACGCGCTGCCTTTAGCTGCACCTGTTAGCATTAGCCCCGCCGCTGCGGCTAGTCCGCAGCTACGGGCAGTCCGGTTTAGCTGCACCCCCAAAAAGGCTGTCGGCTTTGTTATTCCAAGTTAGCTCGGTGTCCCCCGATATCTTCGGCTTCCAGTCCGACATTGAGGCAAGCTCCAGGAACCTCTGATCGCACAAAGCCGGCTGTCGGATAGCTACGAGGCTGCAGCAACGAGGCCAATGTCAGCTTGTTGCTAATCCAGTCAGTCCGG
>JBBPBX010015016.1:0-13676 GCA_038048925.1 Garcialebias charrua
GAGAGAGTATCATACGCTGAAGCACTGAAGAGGGTGAGAATAGTTGAAACGAAAGAAGTGCGTAATGAAGAAATTATCCAGAGAAAGGTGAAAAGCGTAAATGATAGTCAGAAGAACCAGACGAAGTCACCGATACCACCAGCACCAGAACATACCACATGCAATCACAAATGTAAAATAGATGAAAAATCAATGATAGTGGAAAAGGAGAAGTTTCTTGCATTTATCTGTCATATCGTTAACGTAACAATACAAATGAAAAAGAAAAGTGATAAAATAAAATCCATTGTGGAAGCAGCAGGAAGGTTTCTTGATATGAAAGAAATACAAGCAGACCAGATCCACACACTATTAACAACAGTTGAACCAACAGGAAATGGACAAGGAACGGAATAGGAATGGTTTTTCATATCCTCCAATGGAATGCTAGGAGCTTGATAGCTAATGGTCAAGAACTTAAAAAATACATATACCAGTTAGAAACACTACCAGATATTATATGTGTACAGGAAACATGGTTAAAACCCCATTTAGACTTTAGAATTCATGGATATAGTACAATAAGGAAAGACAGAAGTACTGGAAGCAGTGGAGGAGGGTGTGCAACATTTATCAAGGATGGAATAGCATATAAGGAAATCCACCATTCAACACTATATGAATGTATTAGCATAGAAATATACAACTTAAAAAGAATTGGACATATCAAGATACATAATTTTTATAACCCATGTAAAAATCTAGACAGTGAGGTATTTAAGGGAATATCAGGAGGGATAAACAGGAGAGAAATATGGTGCGGGGATTTCAATGCACACAATAGCTTATGGGGTAGTAGCAAAACAGACAACAACGGAAACATCATTGAAGAAATGATGGATGAAAGATCACTGGTTTGTCTCAATAATGGTCAAGGCACAAGATTTAATATCAATAAAGGTTCAGTCTCATATTTAGATTTAACTTTAGTATCAGATAATCTTGCAAAATCCTGTGATTGGAATGTAAATGGAGAATCTACATTGGGGAGTGATCATTTTCCTATTAGTACAATTATAAATGACAAAATAATCCAACAAGAGGACATAATGTCAACAAGATGGTGCTTTAAGAAAGCTAACTGGGAAACATTCAAAATTAATTGTGAGAAAAATAGTAATTTAGCTACTCTTACAGGGAACATTGATGAATGCAATAATCAGGTATTAGAGCTCATTTTAAATGCAGCACACTCAAATATTCCAAAAGTAGTTTTAAAAAGAAAATCAAAAGTTGTTCCGTGGTGGACAGATGACTGCAGTAAAGCAATTAAAGAGAGAAACAAGGCTCTAAAAACCTTACAGAAAAACATGAACAGAGAAAATCTTATAGATTTTAAAAGAAAAAGGGCAGTAGCACGTAGGACCATTAAGGAGGCAAAAAAGAAAACTTGGAGAGATTATTGTTCATCAATAGGATATAAAATAAATCTGGGACAAGTGTGGACTATGATTAAGAAAATGAGTGGGAAAAGAAGTGAACTTAAAATTCCAGCACTGATTAAAAATAAAGAGATAATGGTTTCAAATTAGCACTTTGAGATTTTTATTAATGAAAAGTGCATTATAAATGGAATTCATTATTATTATTATTATTATAAATAAAGACAAGGCTGATTCTCTTGGTGAGGCGTTTGCTGCAACTCACAGTGGAGAACATCTGGAACAACTTCACAGACAGCAGAAAGAACAAAAACTCAAAACATTCAATGATGTAGGACAGAAGAAAAATAAGTCCATGTCAACACTTGATGACCATATAACTATGAAAGAAATCAAAATGGCGTTAAAAGACACAGGTTACTCAGCTCCAGGAGAAGATAACCTATGCTATGTTATGTTTAGAAATCTTCCAGAAATAACATTAAATATTATATTAAAACTGTTCAATAAAATATGGGAAGAAGGAACTGTCCCAAAGAGTTGGAAACGAGCCATAATTCTACCATTTAATAAACCAGGGAAGGATCCATCATGCGCAGACAACTACAGACCCATAGCATTAACATCCCATCTATGTAAACTGATGGAGAAAATATTAGTTAGTAGATTAAAGTATGTTCTGGAAAAAAGAGAACTTATAAATAAATATCAATGTGGTTTTAGAACTGGCAGGTCCACAGTAGATGCTCTAGTAAGAGTGTGTACTGATATAGAAAAAACACTGAAAATGAAAGAAATTATGATTATAGTATTCTTTGACATAGAAAAAGCATATGATTCTATGTGGAGGGAAGGACTGTTAATAAAACTAGATCAAATGGGAATAGACGGGAGGATATATAACTGGATTGCCAGCTTCTTTAAGGATAGGTCAATAAGAGTTAAAGTTGGGGGTGAATTGTCAAGAGTCTTCAAAGTGGAAAATGGCACCCCTCAAGGTAGTGTAATTAGCCCAGTTTTATTCAACATAATGATTAACGATATCTTTGCAAATCTTGACAGAAGCATCAAATCAGCACTATATGCGGATGATGGAGCAATATGGATGAGGGGGAGAAATGTTCCACATGTTGTTAAAAGCATTAGAAAAGCAATTAATCAAATAGAGAGCTGGTCTTATGAATGGGGTTTCAAACTGTCTGTAAGCAAAACTAAATACATGATGATAACAAACAAAAAGAAGATAAAAGATGAACATTTCTTACTATATGGACAACCTATACAATTGGTTAGTGAATTTAAATATCTTGGCTTATGGTTAGACAGTTCATACACATGGCAATGTCATTTAAATCAGGTAGAGACAAAGTGTAAAAGAGTAATAAATCTAATGAAAGCAGTGGCAGGTAATAACTGGGGAGCAGATAAACAATCACTTTTAAATATATACAGAGCTCTCATGAGATCAACGTTGGATTATGGATGCATAGTGTATGGAGCAGCAGCAAATTCAACACTTCAAAAATTAGATAGACTTCAATCCAGAGCATTACGTGTGTGCACAGGAGCAATAAAGACAACCCCAATTAATGCAATACTTATAGAAAGTGGTGAAACTCCGTTAGAAATGAGAAGAACTAAATTGTCATTAACTTACTGGATTAAACTCAAAGGAAGTAAAGAAAATCCTGCAGCAACGACAGTTGAGGATTGTTGGGAATATAACAAATATCATAGAAACGGATTTGGGTGGAAAATAAACAAATTAGCGGAAATATATGGAATAGACAATATAGAATTTGCACAGATTAATCCAAATAGTGTTATCTCACCCTGGTTAATACCAGAAAGTGAAGTTGATATGAAAATACTAGAAATGAAGAAAGAATGGAACGTAAATGAAATAGGGGTGAACACCAGCAAATACATTAGAGAATCATATTATAATTATATGGAAATTTACACAGATGGCTCAAAAAATACAAAGGGGTGGGTGGGAATAGGAGTTTATATCCCAGAATTTGAAGTTTGTATTTCCAAAAGGATATCGGATCAAGTTTCAATATACACAGCAGAAATGGTGGCAGTTATATTTAGCTTGCAATGGATTGAGGAGGTTAGGCCTGATAGGGTGGTGATATGCACTGATTCAAAGGCTGTCATAGAAAGTATGCAGTCGAAAGGAAACGACAGGAAAGACCTTCTTTTGGAAATACAGCACACATTATTCCGGTTACACAGAGGTGGAATTGATGTACAGTTTTGTTGGGTACCAGCACACGAGGGGGTGGAAGGGAATGAACGAGCAGATAAACTTGCTAAAAAAGCATTGAAAGGAGAAATAACAGTTAATATAACGTTAGGGAAAGGAGAGGGTAAGTCAATTATTAAAGGAAAAGAAAAAGAAAAATGGCAGAAAAGATGGAATGAAGACAAGAAAGGAAGAAGATTATTCAAAATACAAAAATCAGTTACAATAAATAATTATAGAGAAAGATGTAGAAGAGAAGAGGTGATAGTAATGAGAATGAGGGTAGGCCATACACTTCTAAATGATACAATGTTCTTGATAGGGAAACGGAATGACAGTAGATGTGTGGAATGTGGGGAAACAGAAAGTGTAGAACATGTACTGATGGAGTGCATTAAATATACAAATGAAAGGGACAGATTGAAAAGAAAAGTCAAAGAGGCAGGGAGAGTTTGGAGTATGGGAGGAATTTTAGGGACTGAAGGGGATAAGGATAAAATAAAAGTTGTTAGAAAAGAGTTGTTCATTTATCTACATAAAATTAATATTAAAAGTAGAATATAGGTGTGGCATAACTCATGCCCTGAGAGCATGAATAAATTAAGCTTAACAACAACGCCACCCTGGGAATTTCACCCAGAGAATTTACCTTGCTTTTAAGGCCACGCAGGTTCGCTTTGCACTGATTAAAACATCCGGGACAACTGTTCAAAAATAACAATGATAATTTATTTACAGTTACCTTAAAACATTCTTAATTTACATTATGTTCAACATTCTTTTTGTAATTTCATTCATTTTATCCCAACTAAATAACAGACCCAAAAACCCTTTAAACGACACTAAATTACTTCAATAAATACATACAGGTTACTTCAATAAATACAGCTTTGCACAACTATACAGTTCACCCTTCACTGGTTCTGGCACTCTCGACATGCCGTAGAAAGGGCAAGTGGCCGCACTGACGTCACACTCTACGTGCCACTGCAAGGGGAACACAGCTGACGACACCACAGTCCATGTTCATAAAGCAGCAGTCTCCGGAAACAGAGCAGCAGTAGTCCCGATGTGGGGAGACCTGCTGGTCCTCACAACCATATACACACACACACGTACACACACATCCTCGTAGCCGGAGGGAGGGAAGAAGCCCAGCACCACAGCGCTCTACCGTGCAGCAGTCAAACAGCCCGTACCACACTCAATGACTGGTTGCCTTTACGGCCAAAACCCGTGGGACACCATGACGGTCAGAACCCACGGCACCAGCCACACGGCGAAGTGTGAAGACGACCCTGTCTGCCTGCACGCAGAGCAGCTGCTTTTATACCACGCCCACTCTAAAAACCAGACATTCGCACCTGGAACCCATCAGCCTAATCAGGCATCTTTCTCTACTGCTACATTCTACCCCCACCTTTTGTATCGGCGACCCGACGATAATCCATTAAAACTGATCCCATCAGCTCCTAAGACCAGAGCTAAAATCTCAAAACCCCTGAAGGGAAACCAACACGTGGCAGCCACCATTTCATGACTCCACAAACTTTAATTCTTACCAGGACCAAGCATCCACAGGTCCAACCAAAGCGGTAGCACCTCAGTGCTCCTCAAAACACGTGGCAGCCATCATGTCATGACTCCACAAAAGTTATTACCGGAAGCTATCCAACACTTCCACAACTGGTCTTTAACAGTCCCAGTCGAACACGTGGCAGCCATCATTTCATGACTCCACAAACTTCAATATTACCAGGACCAAGCATCCACAGGTCCAACCAAAGCGGTAGCACCTCAGTGCCCCTCAGAACACGTGGCAGCCATCATCTCATGACTACACAAACCTCAATATTACCGGAAGCTATCCAACACTTCCACCAACTGGTCTTTAACAGTCCCAGTCGAACACGTGGCAGCCATCATGTCATGACTCCACAAATTTAAGAAGCTATCCTAAAATCCTGACATTATAAGAGGGAGCTCCTGAAGACTCTCTCCCCCCCAAGTGACCAATTCAAAGAAATGCTTGGGCAGCCACCTCACATGCTCTCATCCACCACTTCATTCAACCTTATACCCATCCTACCCCTAAAGATGGACACTTCCTATCTCTAGGCACAAAATCAATCTCGCTGCTTCAGGGAGACTGGACATAGGAGACATAAGGCAATACTGAAGAAGTAGACTGTTGCATTTAAGCTGGCCTGCCCTTGTCATAACTGCTCATGGTCCACTCTTTAAGATCCTGATTTTCTGCCATAACTACCAGTGTCATCCACCCACCACTTTAAAGATTTGTTGGAACCACCACTGCTCTGCTTCCGGACCGGCCAATCTGCACACAAAACAAAAAAACATAAACCAAAGAAAAAAACAAAACACACAAAACATCAATACAGTATTGAAAATCAAACTCACTTGTCCCAGATGTTTATAAAAAGCAAATGCAAACACCCTACCAACAACGCCAAAAATGTGGCATAACTCATGCCCTGAGAGCATGAATAAATTAAGCTTAACAACAACGCCACCCTGGGAATTTCACCCAGAGAATTTACCTTGCTTTTAAGGCCACGCAGGTTCGCTTTGCACTGATTAAAACATCCGGGACAACTGTTCAAAAATAACAATGATAATTTATTTACAGTTACCTTAAAACATTCTTAATTTACATTATGTTCAACATTCTTTTTGTAATTTCATTCATTTTATCCCAACTAAATAACAGACCCAAAAACCCTTTAAACGACACTAAATTACTTCAATAAATACATACAGGTTACTTCAATAAATACAGCTTTGCACAACTATACAGTTCACCCTTCACTGGTTCTGGCACTCTCGACATGCCGTAGAAAGGGCAAGTGGCCGCACTGACGTCACACTCTACGTGCCACTGCAAGGGGAACACAGCTGACGACACCACAGTCCATGTTCATAAAGCAGCAGTCTCCGGAAACAGAGCAGCAGTAGTCCCGATGTGGGGAGACCTGCTGGTCCTCACAACCATATACACACACACACACGTACACACACATCCTCGTAGCCGGAGGGAGGGAAGAAGCCCAGCACCACAGCGCTCTACCGTGCAGCAGTCAAACAGCCCGTACCACACTCAATGACTGGTTGCCTTTACGGCCAAAACCCGTGGGACACCATGACGGTCAGAACCCACGGCACCAGCCACACGGCGAAGTGTGAAGACGACCCTGTCTGCCTGCACGCAGAGCAGCTGCTTTTATACCACGCCCACTCTAAAAACCAGACATTCGCACCTGGAACCCATCAGCCTAATCAGGCATCTTTCTCTACTGCTACATAGGAATAGGAGGCCATGAGCTACACACTCTTGCTCAGTAGGTGGCGGTATGCACCTGAACGCTGTTTGCAATCCGCCATTAAACAAAGAAGAAGAAGAAGAAGAAGAGCCCCTAGCCAGTCAGCGTCACGGACAGCATGGCTTCGCCGAATGAAGTTGCTATAGAAGACGCCCCAACTACTGATTACAGTCCCGCAGACGCCTCTACATTGATGGAGGGTCCCAGCGCTGCCGACGCTGCCCCGGATGTAAAGACACACGTAAACACCGGTGTGACCGGTGTTGCCAGATAGAGTCCCACCCACCCAAAGCACTCTTTACCCGCAAAAGTCAGAAGGAAAATCGCGGTGAACCGCCCAATCTGGCAACACTGGTGAGTGACGACGGCTGCTGAAGCGGATATTATGTTCAATTTTTGGAAAGTCCTGCGTGAATATCTATATTCTACAAAAAAAACGGCAAAATGAAAGAAAAGTAACGAGGCTATTTTTAAAAAGTAAGGAGTAGAAAGTACCAGTAATTGCGTGAAAATGTAAGAAGTAGAAGTATAAAGTAGGCTGAAAAATAATTACTTTACTAAAGTATAGATAACTAAAATTTGTACTTAAGTAAAGTAACGAAGTATTTATACTTCGTTACTTGACACCTCTGCATCTAGGCTTGATTACTGCAATTCACTTCTGTTTGGCGTCAGTCAAGCCACCATTGCACGATTACAACTGGTTCAGAACGCAGCTGCCCGATTTTTAACCAGCACACGCAAAAGAGAGCACATTACACCAGTCTTGGCCTCCCTTCACTGGCTACCGGTTCATCTTCGAATCCAATTCAAAATTCTCATGTATGTCTTCAAATTTTACCAGTTTTCACTATCTACAGAAATGATCAAAACATTACAAAAGAAGTTACAATTAAGAAAAAAATAATAAACACATCAAAAAAAGCTATGGATCAATTAAAAGATGATTTACAGAAGCAAAACTGGAAGGACGTGTATATTGATGATGTTAACAGATCATATGATGAATTTATGAACATTTTAGAAGCTCTGTATGAAAAGAATTGTGTGCAAAGAAATCGTAGAAAAAGAAATATTGTTGACCAACCTTGGATGACTAAAGGGTTGAGAAATGCTTGTAAAAAAAAAAATAACTTGTATTTATGTTTCTTAAAAACGAGAACACAACAAGCTGAAGAAAAATATAAAAAATATAAAAATAAATTGGTAATGATTATAAGAAGATGCAAGAAAGAATACTATAGTGATTTATTAAACAAGAGCAATGGTGACACTAAAACAACATGGCGAGTAATAAATGATGTTCTAAAAAGTCATAAAGCAAAAACGAACATTGCAAAATATTTTGTGAAAGATGACAAAGAAATACATGATGAGAATGATATCGTAAATGAATTTAATCAATATTTTGTAAATATTGGATCAAGCCTTGCAGCTAAAATACCAAAAGTAGATAATAAGGTGTGTCATTCAATTAAAAGTTGCACCAACAGTATTTTTCTTAGTGGAACTAACAAAGAGGAAATTATGAAAATGGTAAAAAATCTCTCAGACAAGAGATCAAAAGACTGGGTGGACATGGATATGATGTTCGTAAAAGAAATAATAAGTTATGTTATTGAACCGTTTACATATATATGCAATTTATCTTTTTCAACAGGAATATTTCCAGATAACATGAAAGTAGCAAAGGTAATTCCTCTTTTTAAAAATGGTGATAAATGTGTATTCAATAATTATAGGCCAATATCCTTATTACCACAGTTCTCAAAAATTCTAGAAAAACTATTTGTGACCAGATTGGATCAATTTATTGATAAGCAAAATATTTTAAGTAGCAGTCAGTATGGGTTTAGAGAAAAAAACTCTACGTCAATGGCTCTCATGGATTTAATGGAACAAATAACTAATGCTGTCGATCATAAACAGTACTGTGTTAGTGTTTTTGTTGATCTAAAAAAAGCATTTGATACCATTGACCACACCATTCTCCTTGAAAAACTAAATAAATATGGTGTTAGAGGACCAGCATTACAGTGGGTATCTAGCTATTTGAAGGACAGGAAACAGTTTGTGCAAATTAATGATGTTAAATCTGACCTCCGTGATATCACTTGTGGAGTTCCTCAGGGTTCTGTGCTGGGACCAAAGTTATTTATTTTATATGTGAATGACTTGGTAAATGTGTCAGGACTACTTAAATGTGTTCTTTTTGCCGATGACACCACTTTTTTCTGTTCGGGTAATGACATAAAACAGATTTTGGATATGATGAAAACAGAATTTATAAAAATACAAACTTGGTTTAAATTAAACAAATTATCTTTGAATTTAGATAAAACTAATTACATGATATTCAGTAACAAAAAGAGAATTGTTGATGATGATCCATTTGTAATTGAAGATGTTGTGATCTGTAAAGTGAGTGAAGTGAAGTTTCTGGGTGTTATCATTGATGACAAACTGACATGGAAACATCATGTAAATTCTATAAAAAAAATAGCTAGATCAATTGCAGTACTGTATAAAGTCAGGGATTTTTTAATTGATAAAGCTTTACATATGTTGTATAACACAATCATTGCTCCACATTTAATCTATTGTATTGAGGTTTGGGGAAAAGCGTGCAAAACTATTACAAAGCCTGTTTTTATTTTACAAAAGAGAGCTGTAAGAGTAATCACCAGAAAACATTTCAGTCACCCATCAAACACTTTGTTTCTTCAGCTAAACTTATTGAAATTCCAGGAATTGGTAGAATATAGTATTTTATCAGTTATGTATAGGGCTCATAATAACACATTACCTTTAAATATCCAAAGAAATTTTATAAAAAGACAAAGTTATTACAATCTCAAAGGGACAGAGATATTCATCAAACCACAATTCAGAACCAGCTTAAAGGGACGGTCTACCTCAATTCAGGGAGTTCGATTGTGGAATGCTCTGGAGAGTGATGTTAAAAATGAAAAATCAATATATACATTTAAGAAAAAGGTCAAAAAGGACTTGCTCAAAAACTATATATGATGTAACCTTCCGTGTTTGTGTATTACACTTGTGTATTACACTTATGTTGTACTTGTGATGTAGCTTAGTGCGTTTGTGTATTACAGTTAGAAAAATTAAGTAGAGTTATTCATTTTGTGAAGCAGTTTGTGTATTACAGTTAGAAAATTAAGTAGAATTATTCATTTTTGTGATGTATTTTGTGTATTACAGTTAGGAAAATTAAGTAGAATTATTCATTTTGTGAACATCTTGATGTTGTGCCATCTTTTAGTTTGTGTATTACAGTTAGAAAAATTAAATAGAATTATTCATTTTATGATCTAGTTTGTGTATTACAGTTAGGAAAATTAAGTAAGAAAAAAAAATAATAATAAAAAAATAGGAAAATTAAGTAAAAAAAAAAATAAAAAAAATAAAAAAATAAATAAATAAAAAAAATTAAGTGTGATGTAGTTTGTGTATTAGTTAGAAAAATTAAGTAGAATTATTCATTTTGTGATGTAGTTTATGTATCACAGTTAGAAAATTAAGTAGAATTATGGGTGATGTAGTTTGTGTATTACAGTTAGAAAAATTAAGTAGAATTATTCATTTTGTGATCTAGTTTATGTATTACAGTTAGGAAAATTAAGTAGAATTATTCATCTTGTGATGTAGTTTGTGTATCACAGTCAGAAAAATTAAGTAGAATTATTCATTTTGTGATCTAGTTTATGTATTACAGTTAGGAAAATTAAGTAGAATTATTCATTTTGTGATGTAGTTTGTGTATTACAGTTAGAAAAATAAGTAGAATTATTCATTCTGTGATGTTGCTTGAAGGTTATCATTGGTTGAACAAACTGTGAAATAAGGGGCAGATATAATAAGATTTCATCTTCTTTCTGCTCCCTTCATTTTATCCTACTTGTATTCTTGTATCTGATGAAACTGTCTTGTATTGTTCTTTTAAAATGAATGAATAAACATCAATCAATCAATCAATCAATCAAATCGCTGAACAGCCTCGCCCCCGCCTATCTCTCGGATCTGATACACCCATATGTCCCTCCACGTGCTTTGAGGTCAGAGGATCAGGTACTCTTAATAGTTCCAGAAACTCGCCTTAAGCGCAGGGGTGACAGGGCGTTCTCTGTAGCAGGCCCAAGACTCTGGAACGAGTTACCGCTGCTCATCAAACAGGCCCCCTCCCTCTCGGTTTTCAAATCCCGGTTAAAAACTCACTACTACTCCATTGCTTTCAATGCCAGCTGATTTGTATTGGATCGTTTGATTTATGATCTGCAATGTTTTTATGTTTTTCGTGTTGTACTTCATTGTCTGTGTTGCCTGTTGCGTGTTTGTTTGTCCAGCACTTTGGTGTGGACTTGTTCCTGTTTAAAGTGCTTTATAAATAAAATGGTATGGTATGGTATGGTATGGATTTATGAAGACACCGAGCGCAGCCAGCTACAGAATTAGCCCCTGAGTTCAACTATGACCCGGAAGTTGTCAAGATGGAATAGTCCATTTTTAGTAGGGGGATAAAGAAATCGACCGTTTTTTTTAATTGCGTATTTAATGATCGTTTTCATCGTAACTATAATTATTTTTATGTTAAATGTACATTAACAAGCAGGATCAATGTTAGTGATGTAGGTGACTGCACGGGGCGAGGCGGGGCCGGGGCCACTGCTGAAATGGGACCCCCAGGCATTTACCTACATGGTAGAGCCGAGTCTGTTCTCAGCTCTGCCCCCCTCCCCCTCACACCCTTTCCTCCTCTGCTGTTTACGTGGGGAAAAAGGTAAAAAACAAGCAGCATAAGAGCTTGTAAATAAGTTTATTGGTTTTTACTGATAGATAATTAGTTATTAGCGGTACTGCATTTTAAATAAAAATAGCACAAATCCGCTTATGAATTATAAAAGTTAGTCAATTCACAAAAACGCTGACAAAAAGTTTAGGTCCACTGTAAGCGGAATAGCGCTTTAGCGCTCTCTAGCGGTCTGTGCCCACCACTGGTAGCCATTGGCTACTGCACACCAATCCAGCGCCAGAAAAAGAAAGAAAGGAAGGAAGGAAGAAACTACGGTGGCCCAAATGACCACCAGCAGTCCGCAAAATCCTCCTGCGAAGACCGGCTCCCAGTGGCACTTAGACCCAATGGCCGCAAACCTCAATCTTCACCCTGCAAAGCGGGCACAGCCTCAGCAGATGGTCTCCTCAGTAGCCCCACGCCGTTGCTCGCTCATCCCGACGAGGCCAACTCCACAAATAGCCTCTCGGCTAGGTAGCTTCGGTTAGGTAGCTTCCCAGTTTTTAGCCGAAGGCCGAGGCCCAACCTCACAGGAAACAACAACCCAGTCGCTCCTCTCCAGGCAAGTTGAATGTCCTCCTGTGTGCTGTACGTTTTCCCTTTTTTTTTTACATGAATGTACGAGGTTTGAACTTGTTGTTTGAAATATTTGAAAGGATTAGTTATTTGATAGCTCCTACTTGGTGCAGCGTTCCGTTGAACGTCCGTCCGTTTTCACTCAACTTCACATGGGTGGGGGGTTAACTCAAGTTAACCCCCCACCCATGTGAAAAATTCCAAGAAATGGAATGAGTGGTTAGTGCTTCATTTGTGCAGTTTTGTACCGTTAAAATTTTCGTTTGTACTGCTTTGTTTTATGAGATATAAAAAAAAAATTTGGGGTCACCCAGAGGTCACCATCCCCCCATCTTGCTCCAAATAAACCAAAGTGGTCTACCTTTTTAGTGCTTTGTTTGTGCAGGTTTGTGCCATTAAAATTTTCATTTGTGCTATTTTGGTTTATGAGATATTACAAATTATTTTTAGGTCATCCAGAGGTCACCATCCCCCCATCTTGCTCCAAATAAACCAAAGTGGTCTACTTTTTTAGTGCTCCATTTGTGCATGTTTGTGCCGTTAAAATTTTCATTTGTGCCGTTTTGGTTTATGAGATATTAAAAATTATTTTTAGGTCATCCAGAGGTCACCATCCCCCCATCTTGCTCCAAATCAAACGAAAGTGGTCTACTTTTTTAGTGCTCCATTTGTGCAGGTTTGTGCCGTTAAAATTTTTGTTTGTGCTGCTTTGGTTGATGAGATATTAAAAATTATTTTTAGGTCATCCAGAGGTCACCATTCCCCCATCTTGTTCCAAATCAAACCAAAGTAGTCTACTTTTTTAGTGCTCTGTTTGGGCCGTTAAAATTTTCGTTTGTGCTGCTTTGGTTGATGAGATATTAAAAAAAAATTTTAGGTCATCCAGAGGTCACCATCTCCCCCATCTTGCTCCATATCAAACCAAAGTGGTCTACTTTTTAGTGCTCCGTTTGTGCCGCTAAAACTGTTGTTTGTGTAACTTTCATTTATGAGATATAACATAATTTTCTTTCAGGCCATTACTGACTTTAACTAAATTGATGACTTCTGTGGTCTGCGCTGGACAACAACGCCATAAAGCAGGTAGTTATTCATTTCGTATCTTTTATGTCATCATAAAAGTTAAATTCTGTTGATTTTGCATTGTTGTAAAATGTGTCTTCTTTTGTTTTGCACCTGATTTAATAAAGATTATAAAAAAGAACTTTGTCTTATTTAAAGAAATGTTCTTTAGATCATAATGTCTACTTGCTCACCAATATATTTAGCTTTAATAG
>JBBPBX010015016.1:13734-24744 GCA_038048925.1 Garcialebias charrua
ATACAGTACATACCTTGCCCAAAACTTAAAACATGGTTTGCATCATTATGATGTAGAATTTGTATATCTGTGCAACGAATTCTTTATTTATTTTTATTTTTATTTGGAGGTAGTCAGAGCAATTCATACAGCGGCCCCCAAGCCCGGAGCCCAGAGAGTCTCCTGACAGGTACAACTGCACCCCCCTCAGAGGGAAGCCCCGGATGACCCCTAGCAACCACAATGCAGAAATCCCAGGAGACTGCAGTGACGAGCCCACAGGCCCCGCCGGCAACCCGCTCCCCCAGAGTAGATCCAGGCATGGACACCGAGCCCCAAGTCCCAAGAGCCCCTTTCATAAGACAGCTCAGTCCAGGCCTGATGCGTGTTCAGTCCTCCAACGAGCATTCAGAAAAAACACGAAGGCGGATTGGCGAGTAAATTTTACTCGCCTCTAATGCGCCCCTGATCCGCGAGCAGAGGTGGTAACAGGCCCGGATCTGTCGACTTGTGAAAGGTGTGTGGGTGCTGCAGCTTCAAACTGATTTGAATAATGGCATACTCTTACACGTACTCTCCCGGCGCCCACTGTCTGTTGCACTCTATTTAAATGTGTAAACAAGAACATGACATTTGTATTTCGCTTGCGCATCACTCGCTATTCTTCGCCGAATCTTTTTCTTTTTTTATTGATCATCACAGAAATGGCTAATTGGGGTGATGCTGAGACCCGTGTACTCCTGTCTCTGCACGCAGAGGAGGAAATTAATAAGGGACTTACCGGTACAGTGAAGGATGGGAACCTTCTGGAGCGGATTGCTGTACTGATGCAAGAGCAAAAAACAAACAAAACAAAAAAAAGCATTCGGATAAGCACAACGATGTTCGCTAGCGTCGCCATGTTTGTTTACAGACACCTCTGCGGTCCCACTTTAAACACGCAGGCACCACGTCCTCTGAGCTGCAGATTTTCACCACGCCTCTTTTCAACCCGCACTGCAAATCGTTTTGTGAATGCTCCATTGAGGCCGGGCCGTGGCCGGATTCAACTTTGTTTTATGAATGACCTGAGGGGGATTAAAGCCGGACCGCTCTATGCGGCAATTGCGCGCATGTGACTTATGAAAAGGGCTAAGGTCATACCAACCCCCGACAGAGCCAGGGCACCCAGGCCCCAGCAGGCATTCACCAGGGCGGGCCGGCACACACCCAATCATCCAGCCCAGATGCTGAGAGCCACCAATGCACCGTGGCAGAGGGCCCCGCCACTGGAGGGCGGTGCGATAGGGGGAAGTAGACCCCACATTAAATGAGGGGCCCAAATTGATCCAAAAGAGGAGATCACCAAAAACCCAACCTGAGACATAAACAGGCACACATTAGCCTTGTTTCCATCAAGGTTTCTAGATGCGCATTTTGAAGCATCGCATCAGAAAAGCTAAATGGAAACGGCATAATTCGAGTTAACTTCCTCTAAATCGCTCTAAAGTTGATACGCTCGCTTGAGGTGGTTTTTGGGGGGTCGAAACAGAGCTGATGCGCAAAACGACAGATGGAAACAGATTTGCCGACTCAGTTCTGCCGTAGCGAACATTCACGTCATGTGACTGATCAGCTGTTTCCGCTCCGGACAACATGTAACATCGCTAAAACTAGTTGGCATGACAGAATAAATACAACTTGCCCGATAGCAACACATACCTGAAATATTCTCTCCATTTTGACGAGATGTGTGGTCGGGTTCTGTTTTCAACCGCTACTTCCTGTTTACTGTAGACATGCGTAACGCTGACGTCTGACGTAATGACGCTGTGCGTGGCCCGGTAGATGCGATTCAAGCCAGTAGATGGAAACACTTCTGCTTCGCATTAATTTGTATTTACATATTTGCGAGATTTCAAAAATTAGCTCAAAATTCGAAATGAAAATAGATGGAAACACGGTTACAGACAGCCAGACAGAACCTCTGTCGGGCTGATCATGTGCCCCACCCACCCGACAGCAACTGCAAGCCGACCCCAGGCCAGGGGCCAGAGCAGCAGGGAGCTGCAGCTGAAGAAGGCCGGCCCACCACACCAAGAGCCCCGCACCACAGGCCCAGAGAAGCCCTGGCATGCCAACCATACCATACCAGTTTATTTATAAAGCACTTAAAAATACAGCATCTGCTGTCCGAAGTGCTGTACAAGCACAAAAACAAGCACAAAACCATAAAAACAATCAAATAAATAATCAGAACATCACAAGTAAAAGAATACAACATTACCACACACACAACACCCCCCACCGCGAATGTCACACAGGCCGACCAGCCAGCACTCCGTCAAAGCGAAGTCACACCCCAGACCACCGCCCTACACCACCATTGACCACATGCACACCACAAGAGCCGACCCTCGCCAAAAGCCAGCAGCCACCATCCAGCCATCACAACCAGGAACCTTGATAAAAAAATCTGAACAACCCAGGGAGAACAGGAGCACCGACCCCACCCTCAACCGCCCCCCAAGGCCCAAAGCCCACCCAAAGCCCAGACCCCAACCAGGCTGCCTACCCCCACTCCCTGTCCCCGCCCCCAAATGTCAAACGGAGAACGGTGGTGTAAGGGAATTTTTTTATTATAATAATAATAAATAAAATTAAAAAATATTTAAAAAAATATATATATATATATATATATATATATATACATACAGGGAGTCCTCGAGTTACGGCGCTCTCGACATACGGCAACTCGGACTTACGAACGGACCTACGAACAGTACAGTTGTACATTTCATACAGCAGTTGTACATTAAACACAGCGCTGGTATGTGTTTTTAGATGAAAGTGTGCTAGCTAACCATTTGTAAACAAAGTTCTGTGCATGTTTATGAGTCACATGTTGAAAAACTTTGGCTAAAACCTGCAGCCTCCATATCTGAAATTATTGTTGCACAAATATTTACAATGTTTGTTGAAGATAAATCTGTGTCAGCTTCTAAAGATTCAGTCACCATTTCAACATCTCCATCTTTTGTGTCTAGAACATTTTTGTAAGGTGAAAACTCCCCATCTTGTACAGATTCAAATGAACCACTAAGATGACATCTAAGATGCTTTCTAAAACCAGAAAAGCTACCAAAAGAACATGAGCATCCTACTTGACCACATTTAGGGGCCCTTTACGCGGCGCGTATTTTGAGTGAAACCGCTCCTTTCTCTCTGCGGTTCTGCTGATTGTTTACACAACACCACTGGCCCCCCTCTTTGAATCCGAAGGTTTCTGAACTCATCCTTCAGAGTGGAGTTTTTTTGCTGACCCCCGTTAATAACATAAACATCTCCCGCTGAGCTTTTGTTTGACATACATGCGCGCAGCACGCACGTGCGGACAGCCGGTGTTACACACGTTGCGCTGCACTATAATTAACAGTTTAACAATAATAAACAGCATTTATGTTGGCGTGGGAGATATATGAAGTTATCTGAGTTAACTGAACCTATCTGGACTCGTTACGTCATTTAAATGATGCGTAATGCTGCATGTTATAAGTTGAAAATGAAGACACCAGGTTTATTTTTTATTTATTTATTTATTCAACACCACAAACTGTATGTCACAAAAACACTGAGAATTAAATTGAACACTTTTAAAAACACGTTAACCGAACTGTTATGAACTGGACTCTGCTGTTTTCATCCTAGTGGATTACTGGTCCCATCCGAACCGGTCCGTTTGGTAAAAGGACAGCTCCTCGACCTTGCAGGAAAAAAATAAAAACTCATTTGGTTGTTGTGTGACTGAAGTAGAAACAAGCTAACATTATTAAGAACATTACCTGCTGTAAATCAGCTGATTATCACGGACTACAGTCCGACATGTTGACGCGGTTCTGGTCCACTCAGCAACTGGTGTGGAGCTTGTTAGATGAAGCGGGTCCCACTTGGCATCAAATCTGTCAACTCTTATCCAAAATCCAGCTTTAACTTGTTAATTGTTGACAACAACTTGTTGTTAGCTGAACTTTTAGCCACAGAGGAAAACAGACCAAGGCAGCACGCATGCGCATTAGTGAAGGTTCAAAAATTCACAGCGCCATCTAATGGCCCGGCATGGTAACTACAGTGAATTCATGAGGGCGGGGGGGAGTCATACACACAGAATTCGCCCGTGTCAACGCAAATCTTTTTCCTCTAATTAACATACCCAAAACCTCCGTTTCCCCCCACCGTGTCCATGTAAACAGGGCATTAATATGGAGAGTCCTCCCAGAACAAAGGCCATGGATTAGTTTAAGGTGCTTAACAGGGCTGTATGGTGCATCACTGTCACATTTGCAGATGAAACACTTCATTGTTAGATGTCACACTAATGAAGCATTCTTGCCCTCAACTCTGTGACTCTGGGTGTTTCCTTTGTTTGTCCAACAACTATGTAGACAGTTGTTTGGAGAAAGGTGAAGAAGTTGGTCAAGGGAGCACTGTATGATGTACCAAACACATAATGGGCCTTAAAGAGCTCATCAAGAGCTCCAACTGAACATGTTGCCTTACATGGAACAGCATATGTCAATCACAATAAATAAGGTGTGAATACTGCTTCGTATGGATCCCTGGGTAAGGAGGTAGGGCTGGATATGTTGTGTGATTTTGTCAAGATGCTGCTGTACACTGGATCCATCAGTGACGTGCGGTGGGGTTCATGGCTGGTGAGGCACTGTGCAGTTTTTTTTTTCATATGTATAATAAAAAAATAGACAAAAAATGTTCTCCACGTTTTGGCTTCTGTCTGCCATAGCTTCTTCAGCGCTTTGGATACTTTGGATAGCATTATTTTCTTCTTTTATAATACATGAACCCTACAGAGTAGTTTATTCTCCATTTGATTGGCAGCAGTTAATGGGTTGTGTTTAAAATCTCATATCAGCAATCTTTACATATACAAACGGTAGCACACAAAAAAACATTTAATTTGGAGAAAAAAATTATTTTAGTCTTACCTTTACTTATAAATTAAATTAAACTATAACAAAATCTATTTTTATTTTACAGAAAAGAGCTGTGAGAATTATTACAAGAAAGCCTTAATGTCATCCATCTAATATATTATTTAAAAAACTCAAAGTACTGAAGTTTTTATGATTTGATGGACTATAATATTTTGTTATTAATAGAACCCTCAAATGTTAAATGTATTTTGTTAAGAGAGAAAGCTGCTACAGTCTAAAGGGAAGTGACATTTTTACAAAGCCAAGGTATAGAACTAGTTTGAAGGGACGATTTATTTCAATACAGGGAGTTGAATTGCGGAATGTTCTGGGAAATGATTAGCCTGGTTAAAACCAGACCCTTGTCCTTCACTTCGCTTCGGACTAGGGTCTGGACTTTCTCCATTGACGAACAATTCTTGCTGGAGGCGTGGCCTCTGCTGATGGCTGCTCCCCCGTGGTCTGCTGAACTTGACTTCAGCTCCGCCTCCTGCTGAATTTTCTCTCGCTGCAGTTGCATATTCTGTGTTTATATGTTAATAAAACGTCCTAATAAAATAAAATAAAACCATGGATCGCTGGTCCAACACACCAGAAGACCAGGAAATCTGATGGGACTCGGGCAGCAACTTAAAACCTGACTTTAATTCTCTCGTGACAACCTGAGGCATTTCCTTGTTCATTTCACTCAGCGGAGGGTGAGGAGGAGAAGGAGGAGGGAGCGATTACTTGACTTTTGGGAAAAAAAACAAAAGAAAACTCCAGATAAGGGATTAAGAAGGGGAAATTAATACATTTATGTCACATATAAAACAGTCCTGCATCGCTTTGAATGAGAACATGCGAATGCTCGTTGGCTGCGCGCTCCCCCGTGGTCTGCTGAACTTGACTTCAGCTCCGCCTCCTGCTGAATTTTCTCTCGCTGCCTTTGAATATTCTGTGTTTATATGTTAATAAAACGTCCTAATAAAATAAAACCATGGAGCGCTGGTCCAACACACCAGAAGACCAGAAAATCTGATGGGACTCGGGCAGCAACTTAAAACCCGAGTTTAATTCTCTCGTGACAACCTCAGTCATTTCCTTGTTCATTTCACTCAGCGGAGGGAGAGGAGGAGAAGGAGGAGGGAGGAGGGAGCGATTACTTGACTTTTGGGAAAAAAACAAAAGAAAACTCCAGATAAGGGATTAAGAAGGGGAAATTTATAGATTTGTGTCACATATAAAACAGTCCTGCATCGCTTTGCATCGCTTTGAATGAGAACATGCGAATGCTCGCTGGCTACGCTGGGACAGGTGGGGGCGTGGGTTAGGGGCCAAAAACTCCGCCCCTTCTGTTCTCTGATTGGTCCGGTCAAAAATCAGCCGGAGAAATCGTTGTCTATGGGAGAAATCCCAGACTGTTAAGTGAAGGGAAATGAGAATTGAGCGGAGCTGTGCAGGAAGACGAGAGCCAGGCTAGGAAATGATGTTAAATATGTAAACTCTGTGCTTATGTTTTAAAAAATGATCAAAACTAAATTGTTAACAAAATACTAAAACTTTTGTTAAGTGTTTAATGTTCTAGATATTTGTAGATTGTGAAAGGTTACTCTTTTTGCTCTGTTACTTATAGATAATTATTGTTTGAGTTGATTGTTTGAACTTGTTTTGTTTATGAAAAAAGGGGCAGATCAAACAAGATTTCTTCGTATTCTTTCATATAATATATGATGTGTTTTTTTTCTTTTTCTTCTGGTTTTTAATGTAAAATGAATCAATAAAAAAAAAAATGAAGTCCATGCACCGCTCCTTCTGAAGACGTCAATGACTTTTTTCTAGAAGTCTTCCTTGTCGGCTTTCAGTTTTAAAAGTCTCTCTGCCTCGATGGAGATCATTGCCAGAGAAAGCCTCCATTGTGAAATTACTGTATAGCCAATCAGGAGAAAAAAAATTAACTGAATCACTGCACTTTCCTTACATTAAATTCCCTGGGCTCACTAGCCCCGCCTCCTCGTGGCTTGCCGCACGCGGCTCCTTTTCTCACTGTTTTATGATCGCTCAGAGCACACATACAGTTTTAGACAAAAACACCAGACATTATATTCACCAGCTAAACTATAGAAATGTAGTTTATATAACAAAAATATTTGGACATTTTAATAGCGACATAAAAGGTGCAGGAATATGAGCTCACTGCAGCATGCAGCAGTCAGCCGAGTTATTGCGCAATCTGGTGAAGCAGAGCCTCTCTCTGCAGAGAGGCACCGGCAGCTCCGCCCACGTCCCTTCTCAGTTTGAACGCTAAATAAGAAAAATCTGTGATTTTGAATAAAAAATAACTTAAAACTGGTTTAGTTTTTAGTAAAATAAGTTTATAGTACAAATCAAAGGATAAATACAATAATTACATTTATTTTTTCAATTTACATTTTTTTCTTTCCATGATGACAGGTGAGGCGTGGCCTCACTTGCCTCCCCTGACCACACGTCACTGGGATCCATCCTACATTAAATACATAAATAAAAACATGACAAAAGTATTTAGTGACAAATTTCTGAATGAAGATCAGCCAGAATCAAATTTTGTATAGTAAAAATGAAGATACTGAATTATGCATTTTTTATCTTTAAACAACTGTTTAGCAATACCTTTAGAAATCTGATGAGGTGATCCACTGCTTGACATGCAGACATCTTACCCAGCCTCTTTCGTCCTTGTGCAGATGGTGGTAGCAGATGCAGCAGAAGCAAAATAGCAGACATGTCACTATCCCAACCTACTGACCAACAGCTTCAGGTTACCATCATCCCACCAACATATGAATTTGTCACAATTACCTAGAGGACCAACATACCATTCTCAGCTTCAGCAGCCAACTCTGCATTCTGCAATAAATCCAAGAGCTCAGTGGTGGGTACCAGGCCATGGCTTTCCTTTATAACCTTGGATTTGAGACTGGTGGGCCGCTTCTCCAAAAAATTGTTGGCAGTGCCTTCGCCAAACAGGAGTCTGAAATCTTGTTCTATCTGAAATGCATAAATAAAAGCATTTCACACAGTGATAAGACAGTAAATGGCGTGTGCTTTATGAAGTCCAGAAGACCCCAAAGAGATTTACACCACATTTAGTCATTCACATGCTGATGGTGGTGAGCTAGATTTTACCCACAGTTGCACAAGGGAAGACTGACATAAGCAATGCTGCCATGTGCTTGTGCCACCGGGCCTTCTGAACACCACAAGCAGGCAAGGCAGGTGAAGTGTCTTGTCCAAGGACATAGCAATTTAGAAAGATTTGGGGTTCATACTGGTAATACAGGTACACAGGTTACAGGACAAACTCCTATGACTATTGCCACAGAATATTTTAGTAGAGATAAAGCTGTTTTACCAGTCCTGGTGTGTCCAGAAACCGTGGAAAGACAGAGAAGACATTTGCTGCTTCCTTTTCATCATTGACCATTGAATGACGGTAATTCATCTTCTCACGGACAGTGTCATCATCAGCAGAGTGTTTCAAAACAGCAATAGCTGCTTGCACTTCCTCCTCTGACAGCACTTTGTCAGCAGTGGAAACCCTGGATTGACCATGGCCTGGTCTACCACCTTTAAAAAAATGTTCTAACTCCCAGCCACAGATTTTTTATTACTTTACATATACTCACTATAGAGAAAACTTACTTTTGGGAAATTTGCTAACTGAGGCACCCCTTTCCTACCCAGTTTTTCTTTGAATGGTTTAAACGCCATGCAAGTTCCCTTTCAGTCATGTTCTCTCGGTGCAACATACTTGCTATGGGAATTGTGACCCCGCGCGATTACCTGAAGGAATACACTCACGCCTTTACGGCTAGGGGCGTCACTGCCGCGCCAGAGGCCCCGCCCTCTGGCTACTTAAGCGGCGTGCGCCCCTCCATCTTCCTCTTTTTTGCCCTTCACCTCGCTTAAACCTGAACTACCTCTTCGCGGGACTTCTCTGGTGCTTCCATCGCTCATTCGAGGTGAGCTCGCTCCCTACACAGAGCGCACAGAGAATTATTTCCTGCGTACTGCTGGACTAGCAAGCCTAGTCCAGCATTTTTCCACCTAACCCCAAAGTTTTCTCTCCTCTCTCTACAGATTGCTTCGCGACGGCGCTAACTACGCCATCAAAAAAAAAGGAGGTTGCCTCGCTAAGTCAAGCTAGCGGGCTGGCCAGCGAAAGCAACACGACGGAGGAGACATCTCAAGAAAGAAGAAGAAAAATTCTGGAAGGACTCGCTCGCCTCGTCTCGGACAGAATGGCTCCGGAGAAGGGAAAGCGGAAAGCGAAACTTCCAAGGAAGACCACCGCGGCGGCGAGCCCCACCTCGCGCACCTGCCCAAGTGGCTGTGGCTTTTATCTCGTAGCGACGGACACCCACGAGGCCTGTCCAGTCTACCTGGGAATGCTTCATGCAAAAACTGCGCTGGACGCACCCGATTTTTGCCCACATTGCAGCATCATGATGGATGCGGTGCTACGGCATCGGATCGACCTTGTCGCCAAAGCCATGGGGACCTCGGCCACGTCTGTGGACGCAGACACCACGGAGCCTCTCACCCCCACACCGGAGTTGGAGAGCATGGCCCTACACGACAGCACGCGGGTCGAATGGGGTGACACCCCTGACGCGCTGGCCACCATGGAGGACCTGACTGTCGAATTCGACACCCGGGGCATGATGAACGACGACGAGTTATCCATCTCGGCCTCGGGTGAATTTTCAATGGAGGAGGCGGACGTAGAGCTGGAGGATCAGGGTGACGCACTCGCCCAGACCCCCCTACCCGCGCTCCCAGACACGGACCTCTCCATCCCTGCTCTGTTTGAACTGTGCCACAGAGCAGCGGACGCACTACAGGTGCCTTGGCCCGAACCCCCTCCTCGCCAACAGGTTACGAGGCTAGCGGGAAATTACTTTTATTCGAAGCAACAGCTGCCACGAGGCAGAGGATGCCTGTGTTCCCAGACTTCCTCACGGAACTGACACGCACCTGGACTCACCCACGAGCCCCTATGCTTCTACCCTCTCACAATTTCTCGACGTGGACGGGATGGACGAGGTGGGTCTAGCTAACATGCCTCAAATCGAGGACACTCTGGCGTCTCACCTGGCTCCAAATTCTTCAGGAACAAAACCAACTCTCCCCAGCAGGGCCTACCGGGCCTCGGCGTCTCTCCTCGAGAAATGCTATAGGGCTCAGGGACTCGCGGCGCGCGCCATGAACGCGTCCGCACTGATGCAAGCCTACATGGAAGAAAAGCTGCAGCAGCTTCACGTGGCAACGGACAAGCAGGTGGCTGCCGAATTGCTGGAGGAAACCCGCAGAACAACTGACTTCGTGCTCCGAATGATGGGGACTGCTATGGTTGCTCAGGGCAGAGGGATGGCGGAAGTGGTCATTGCGACCCGCCATCTCTGGATGACACTGACGGACTTACCCGAGGGACAAAAGGTGCCTTTTCTCCATCACTCGATACAGCCGGAAGGGCTGTTTGGAAAAGCTTTGGAACGGATTCAGACAAAACTGGACCAAAGACGCAAACAGGCAGAGGCTCTCCGGGTGGGTATCCCCCGTAGAAGCTTCGCCCCCTAAGAGAAAATGCGGGGGGAAGACCTGCCCAGTCCAGGCACCACTCGACGACGCGTGCCCCACCGCAAAAGCGGCCAGCGTACGAGGAAGAGCCCAGGCAGAGACCCCCTTCGGGCCCTCCTCGTACCGAGCACGCCTGGAGCAAGAACAGGTTTGTCCCTCGCCAAATGTCCAAACACAGGGCCTCTTCGGCAAATCGCGACGACAGACAGAAACGGGCCTGATGAACCAAGCTCACGTTTTCATGTTACACGGTCACCCGCCCACGCGGTAACGGGAATAATCTGCCTAAACCCAGACTTTGTAACATAGTACAAAAAGCTGGTTTATTTTCAGCATGCACCAATCATGCCCTCTCTGTTGTGAGTGACTTAAAATCATATACGTCATGTCACGTAAGCACACATAAAATCATGAAACAGCAATTCTCTGTTTTACTGACTCCAAAAAACCCAAAAAACAA
>JBBPBX010015016.1:39390-50082 GCA_038048925.1 Garcialebias charrua
TTGCAATATTCTTAGCAATGTTTCTAAACTCTCTAAAATAGCACAGCATAACATGATCTCCTCTCTCAACAACCTGCCTGCGCTCTCAGCCACGCTCACTTCTCTGCTGCACAGCGGAGATCAACATGCTGCAGAAGGAAACTTCTCCCTGCTGCACATGTGGGCTACACACAGGTGCAACAGGTGCTAAATAATTTTAAATAAATTATACAAAAAAAAACCATGCTGATCGTGTGGCTCATCCATCAATCAGCCAGTTGTGTCATGTCCAATCTTTCATTGAAAAAAACGCAAAAGAGCGAGTCCGCAAAAGTCAAATCACGAAGTAGCGAAGGACTACTTTAATTCGAAAATTTGTAATTTTACGAACTAATTCCAATTGCATTAGTTATTTTTGGACGGAAAATGTGTTTTCTTCTGACAACCTGACTAAACAAACTATATTTGTTGTCTTTTTAGTGATTACATTATTATTATTATTTTTTATGAATTCTAAACTACCGGTAAATGAACTTGGGATGCACAAGCGTGAAAATAATGTTTTCTAGTGTCTTGCTGTAGAGTGACTCTTAATAGTTTGGAAATTGTCATGCAATCTTCCTTGGAATGACGGACAGCTTTCCTATGATCACGGCTGATGTCTCATCTTAACACAAACCTGAACGCTCCAAATCAACAAAATGCTCAAAGTTCTGATCTTCTAGAAATGCTCACTCTCACTTGTGAAGTTGGTTACATTACTATAAGCTGGCTGTGCTTTCCTTTTTAATTCTCATCAAACCAACGAGGGATTAATTACTTTGTAGTTTGTTCATGAACTACTTGTTCATTTTTGCTCTTTATTTAGTCCAATTAAAAACGGACTGTTGAATGAAGCATGCTTAATTCAGTTAGGTTTAATTTTTATATCAAACTAATTCAAATGCCTCTTGCCTCTCTAACAATGGGAAAATAAAAATAACACTTGTTTGCATGTTTCTAGTGATACAGTATTCAACTGTTAGAAATGTGATGTGCAAACTCTAGCATCAAGTTTCTTTCAAAAATCATTTGATTGTTTTCTTTTACTCTTGTCATTTGCAAAGTTAATGAATAGAAGACTTTTCAACACTTGTCTAAAAACGGCAAGGTGTTTATTACACGTTGTCTAAAACTGACCTTTTCCCATGTCAGTAATTGGTTTACGCATGATTTTTAAGCATCTGTGTACGGTACATGTACAGTAGTTAATACTGAACGTCGTGTTGCTTCATTTCAACTTGATTCATGCCTTATAGATCTGTTTTGTAGTAGGCTGTAAAAATAATTAAATTGAACATAATGAAGATGAAAAGAAAAAGAATACCTGGTGAGATGTTAGATGGAATACTGAGTGTAGGAGTTGATGTTGACTGTTGCAGAACAACAAAACAACAATTGCTGATGCCTTGTTCGCTCACAGGTCAGGTGTATTCTTCGATGAAAACGTCACAAATACCCACGCTCAGACACAAACATGCATGCGGCGGTTTCTTCCCCACACTGCATCTGTCTGCACATTTGCCCTCGGTTGCTGTAAAGTACTGGAAAGCCCAGTTTTGAAGTACCACATCTCAAAACTGCACTCCAAGACCGTGTAAAACAACTCTCCCACGCACTCAAACACAAAGGGCACGCTCACAAAGATTAATCGTACCCCCGCACACACTCCCATCCATCTGCCTCAGGTGTGTTCTGCTTCTGCAGCAACAGTGGCCATGCAATATATCTATCATTCGTCTTCCAAACATCATGGTCGGTGTGCCTGTTCCCGCTTCTCTTTTCCACCACCACGCAGGCCCTTCAATGAGCCTCTCTATCTTCCCAACGCTGACTCACTCCTTCACTGCTCGCTTTACTCTGTGACACACTCAACATCAGCTGCTTGTGCTCTCCGAGTACACACATGTGCTTTGGATGCATCCCAGTTCAGAGAGAAACAAGAAGTTATGAAAAGGCTTTAGGGCTGTTGAGGGCTGTGGATGAGAGGAAGCATTCAGCTCTTCATTTCACACCGTGCTCATGCTCCTCTGCACTCATGCTCATCTTCTCTGTATATCTCTGGCCCTGCATTTACACATACAGGTATACTTTTGAAAAATACAACAGTGATTTGAGGTTTACATCAAAGATGTGGTGAGGGATTGGAAATGCAGAGGGAGTAAGAAAAGGGATAGATTACAACAACTCAAAACCTCTCATTTGCCATCTGTGCCCACAAGGGTCTCTTGAAAGGCAGCAATGGCATTTGAAATAAAGCAGGGCTGACCAAATGAAGACTTTTTTTTTTTCTGCCAGCGCTTGGAGGCAGAGGAAATGACCTCAGCCCTTTAAAGGACCTCTGTTTCCTCCTCCACTGCTGGGAGATAAAACCATGCTGAGCTTCACCGGCCTGACTTGCGCTCTGCCGCGACAACCCACCGCAGTGAATTGTGGGAGACAGATGAGATGATGAGAAGATAGTCTCTAGTGGCTATGTGTTCGGCAGTTTGTTGTTGTTCGTTTCTTAGCCCGGTAACACTTCCATCCATTTTACATGGTGATGCTAAAAACTCTCAAGGGCATTACATAAACTTACATCTTGAAATAATTACTGTCACATTTACTCTATTATGTGGGTGGCTTGCTCTGAAAGGCGCTATATTCCTGTTTTGTCTTGATCAATTCTAAATTCTAAAGAATTCAAACACTTTACTGTATATACAAAGTACAGCACCAAATAATATTATTTTTGACTATTGATCTGTTTTGATATCTTAATGCTCCAGCATTAACATGTGGCATGGAGGCTGCACAGCTGCAGAAAGAAAAGCTTTGCAGAGAGTGGTGAAGGCTGCACAGAAGTCTGTTGGAGTCAGCCTCCCCACCATCACAGACATTTACACCACTAGATGCAGGAAGAGAGCCACCTGCATCATGAAGGACCCCACTCACCCAGCACACACACTTTTTGCCCCGCTCCCCTCATGCATAAGGTCGAGGAGCATTAAGTGTAGAACCACTAGACTGAGGAACAGCTTCTACCCTGAGGCTGTTGTTTGGTGTATTGTTTTTGTACTATTAGTGCATATTCTTAGTTTTGCGTATTTCTTAGTTCATATCTTAGATCTTACTACTGGTTTTTTTGTACAATGTGTATTTTTGTTGGATGTAACTGGGACACTGTGTACATAGTTTTGTTCCACCTCATGTACCACATGTGATGTGAATGACAATAAAGACACCTTGACCTTTACCTTAATTTGGAAACTTTTTCCCTTTGGATTTTTTGCTCGATTTAGCCGTGCTTGGCACACACACAGCCTCTCTAAGTTACATTTTTTAAATAATGTCAGTATCCTGACCATTACAGTCTGAAGAATCCATTGCCCTGACCACAGGATCAATCCCAAGGAGGAAAACGGGCAATGTCACATTGTGTAGAAACAGATTTATTGCTGCATCAGTGAGTAAGTGGAGTATTGTGTGATTCTGAGCATAAGGACTATTGATGAACGAGGTGATGTTCCCCAAAATGGCCTGTTTTTCATTGTCATGTGTATTTGCGGTAGGTGGGGAGGGGGCATGCAGGGAGTGCTTATTGCATTTGTTATTAGTTTCTCATTAGAGGGCCAAGATATAAACATTTGTCTATGTTGGACACTGCCGGCACAATTAAGGATTCTCTTTGCCGCCCTCTCTGCCCTTTAAAAGTGAATTATGTGCAGATGAGAATCTCGACTGAAGTGTGGCCAACAGCAGACCTTTTCCAACTGGCTGTGCTTGCTCCAAGCCATTCCAGAAAAAAGGCGATATCAGCCAAAGGAGAAAGGGAAAGAAAGTGTGTTCCGTTTCCTGCTTGCATTGCGTATTAATGACTCTAATTAGAAATAGCTGAGAGATAATCACATTGATCTGGACAGATTCAACATACAGAACCTTACTGGTTAACACATGCAGCCTTTGTTAACAACTCCCAATCACATATACACACACACAAATCTACCCCTGGCCCCCACTCTGCCCCACCCCCGTCTCCATTCTTGTATATTCTGAGTTGGACATTCTCAAAGTAGGAGCGTAAGTGGACAAGCTTGTCATAAATGGAAGGAGGCTGACTGCAAGCACCAAATACCATGAGCTCTGACCTTCTCTACCCTCTCCACTTCCTGTGTTGTGTTTGCATGCAGAGTACTCGTCTCTTTCATTTGGAGCTTTACTTTGTTTTGTACAAATAAAGGTTGTGCATATGTGAGATCTGAGAGCAAATGCATTTTGCACATACAGTAGATCCAATGCAACTGTGTATTGTTGGAATATTTGGCTTGAATGTCTTGTTAGGTTACCTGTAGGGCAACGTTATAGAAATGTCTGTCTTAATATTGTAATAAAGCAGGTTTTTAGAATCCTCTGAGTTTTATTTTGTGACATTATTGTTTCTTCTTAAGCGCATCCCATTTTCTCATCTAGCTTTTCAAAACTGCCTTGGTGGTCAGTGGGAGAAGGTAAAGAGGTGTACCTGCAGTCATTTCTTATCTGGTGCCTAAATAATGGACAGCAAGGGAACCACATGTAAGATACGGCATTCCACTGACCTGCCAAGGTTCTTGCCCCTTGCACAGTCCCTGACTAATGATCATACCCTTGATTAGTTAAGGATGGCATAAATCATAAATCCAATGAATAGGAAGGCTAGCTGGGGGTGGCAGGGCAGTCTGTCATGAATGACTAACAGATGCAAGACTTGGAAAAAAATGGGCTGCATATTTGTTTGGAGCCAGGGGACAATTAGTCTTTGTCCAGATTCTAATGTTTGTTTCTACCTGGAGATTTTCCCCTATGATCCCAAAGTTTTAGGTTCTTATTGATCTGGCCTTGTTCAAATATTTAGCCTGTCCCGTTGTCTTGCAGGTGGCGTTTTTGAGCCTGGCACTGGACGTGATTACATTGCTCATTACAAACTGATGTGCAAGTGGGGGTAAATCGGTGCTGCAGAGGAAAGCACCCAACCTGAATACTAAAGTTAGCACTCTCCAAGTATAGGTAGAGGAAGAGCGTTATTTTAAGACACACCATACGTGACGTGTAAGAGAAGTGTGAAAGAATGTGTGCACCATCCTTTTTTTGTATGGAAAACGACGTGTGTATTGCACATTTGTGATTTATTTGCTCATATTCTTATTTGAGAGTGTACAAAAGGCTGAATACAGTTACGTTGTACTCACTATGCCGTGTGTTTGTGTGTGTATACACGACATTTGCTTTAGAGAGGGTCTGTGTGTGTGTGTGTGTCTGGTATTTTAGAAGATGTGTAGATTATGTGTAGATGCACTGGTTTTCACCCAGGTTCTCATTTTAACAAGCTCTTGACAAATAATTAACACCCTTCAGGTCTCAAACCTTTCTCAAGTGCTCTTCACATGCTGCTCCAAACACATCAAGATATTGCTATTAACGTTAGCAAGCTAATGAGGCTACCAGATAACTGAGCAAAGTGTCAGTGCCATTTATAAAATTGGTTTTATGTTTCCCCAAAGTTAATCTTTTTTCTTTTAAATCACTGAAAAATTATTTAAATTAGAAATATGTATTTTTTAATTATTTTACACACTTGAAAACAGGAGTGCTGAAAATGTTGATTTTTTTTTCTTATTTTGATTATAGTAGCCCCCTTTTTTCACAGGTATACACACTATAAATAGAAACATTGCCCAAAAGCCTCCCGACTTAGCTTCCTTCTTTGAAGATGTGCTGGCGGGGTTAAGACAGTCCTCAAAATAGTACTTAATCCCATAAATGTATCGATATTATATAGTTTATTTTGTGAAGACACGGTAGAATCTTGCAGTAAGAAAATGTAGGTCAATGTTCAAACAAAATGTAACCGAGCATTTATTTTCCTGGTTTTAGAAAATGTTTCACTATTCAGCTTAAATGTTTTTTTCAGTTCCTGTTTTGGTAAAACTGCATCATTGTGACATTGATTATCAATCCTTAGTGTGCAAAAAGTTTACTTAAATATTGACTAGGAATGTTTACTCAGAATATCTTAACCAGCTGTTCAAAGGGATTATTAGATTAATTTGTTGGAAAGTGGGCGGCTGTGGCTGAAGAAGTAGAGCAGGGTCATTGACTAATTAGAAACCCTTGATGTGCACATCCCCGTGTGTGTGTCTTTGTGCGTATATAGAAGAAATTTGACCAGTTTATACTCCATAAAGGTGTGCAGCATTGTCTGTGTGCATGTTACACTTGAGTGGTCAGGAAGACAAGAAAGTTGATGAAAATGCAGTTTTCCTAATTTTAGACGAGTCAAGTTTTACATTTTCATGGAGCTTTGTTTCATATTTGACTTGTAAAAATGTAAAAATGTTCACCTAACCTTATATAATAGATTTATAGTTAAATATGTGTTGCTTGGTTCAATTTTGCTTTAATATTCAAACTGTTTCATCCACACAGTGGAGGGAAGGCTCTTTTTGCAGTGCAAACACACAATTTAGGTGCCTCACAGTTAAACAGATCTCATTTATAATGCTTGCACAGATATTGGATGAGGAATTACTTTTTTTTTTCCAACCTAGTGTTCAGTTTGTCATCGCCACAATGAGCTGCCAGTGGCTCCCTTGGCCCTGAGCCCTGGCTCTCTGCCCTCTGCAGATCCTGACTGCAGCTCTCTGACAAGGACACTCCTCCACCTGCAGAGAAGACGACAAGAAATACAATACAGCCAATAGGCTGGCTGCTTCAGGCCGAGATGTATACCTCAGCTATAAATCCATTGGAAGGGTGATAAGTTAATTGCCTGTACTGCTATCTTGTCAGCAGCGTCTTATATAAAATAGTCTTCTGTGTGAGTTATTCTACAGCAAATTAGTTTTCTTGACCAGAACAAGGAAGCTGGAATAGTGACGCTGGACAAGAAAATGAGGGGTCTCCAATCTGAGCCGCTGCAATAAATGCATTTTTTTTAATGCATAGAAGCAAGACTGTTTATCTTCCAGGACTTCACATGGACATGAAGCTGCTGCAGGATTAATGCTCTTCAGAACTTTTATTACAAAGGGATGAAATGTTTTTGCAGTGTATATATTTTCTCTATAGTACACTGCATCTGAAAAATAAATCCATGATTTTTTTTTGTTTACTCATAGATCCCTCACACAAAAATATTTGAAGGTCACACACAAATATTTCTTCCATCCTGCAAATACACATGGTTCAGTGGCCACAAAATTCATCCTCAGTCAGCTGTTGGTGGTGCAGGATAAAAAGAGGACAGAGGAATGCAGTCTTGGTTGGGATGCTCTCCTCTGGGTTTGGAGTGGGACCAAGGCAGTCTTGGCTTGGCTGCAGTTCATCGTAGATGCCTTCTCGCTTTTATAAAACCACCTTTCTCTCTCTGTGTGTTTGGACAGCTTACCACAGCCTTCCAAAACCAACACCCACGCAACTCTGTGAAGCAAAAGGGCTTTTCACAACTTCACATGGACAACTTACATTTCTAAAATAATGTTCTAGTTTCAACAGTTTTTTTTGTTTCTAATTGAAAAAAAAAAACACATTCTAAAAGCGGTAATGAATAAACAACAATTTGGTTTTTTTTTTTGTGTAAAATTAATTATCGTTTTCCCCTAAATTTTTGCTTCTCCATCTTCTCTTAAAACTAGAAACCATTTAGTTTTTCTTGTATTATGGTATTTATAAGTTTTAAATATGAAATAATAATGTATTTATTAAGGTCCTTGCATTGCGTGAATAAATGCATATCCTCTGCCACTTTTTATGCCAGCATATTAAACAAAGATCATCTTATGATGAGCAGGAATGGCGTTATCCCTGTTTTGGTTAAACCGTGATGATTACAATATACACAGTCATATGCAATATCACTAGAATGTCAAGCTCAACGTTTATTTTATTTATTTATTTACCCTTTTTTAAACCTGACAAATCCCAATGAAATCACAAATCTCCTTTTTCAGGGAGGCCTGCGCCTGAAGGCAGCCTAACATGCATGAGTTTTGTACTGTGGGAGGAAACTGGAATACCTGTAGAAAACCCAAGCAAACACAAGGAGAACATGCAAACGCCACAGAAAGACCCCAGGTCCAAACTGGGATTGAGCACAGAACGTTCTTGCTAGGAGGAAACAGTGCTAACCACTAAGCTGTTAAAGACTCTCAACTAATACCACAACAAATTTTAACTCAATATGTGTAAAATAGACCGTTTGGCCATTTTCGTGTTCTCTGATTGCTTAACTGTAGAAGCCATCTTGAATTAGTACTCTGATTCATGCTCAATAATCCGGGTAGAAAAATCTAGCAAAGTTAAGTCAAGTTCTCTAGATGGTTTCTTTTTGTTGAAATGTTTCATTTTGCATCCAGAAGACTTCATCAGTCTGAGGAGCTGCAACAAACTCAGTCTTATAAATAGCACCTTTGGGTCAACAGTTTGATAGTGCTCAGGTGGCTTTCATCCACCCTCTCCCCAATGGTTCGTGTGAGGCTGTCATGGTCGAAGTTGTTCAGAATATCCTGATTCATGCTCAATAATCTGGCAAAACTGTCCAGAGGACCTGACTTAACTTTGTTGGATTTTTCTACCCAGATTTCTGAGCATGAATCAAAAATGTTTGAGGCCATGACTGCCTCATACGAGTCAACAGGGTAGAGGGCGGAATACAGAAACCACCTGAGCACCATCAAACTGGTTAATCCACTATGTGAAGGTGCTATTTATGACTGGGTGTGTTGCAGCTCCTCAAATATGGAGGACCAAACTGACATAATAATAAATAAAAGAATAAATATATATCCGACATAAAACAATAAATATATAAATCAAAGTAGAAATATATATCCTAAATAATAATAAATAAAATAATAAATATATAAATCAAAGTAGAAATATATATTTTAATGAGAAATAAAAGCATAAATATATATATTCTTTTTTATATCTCCTTACACATGAGTTTCCGTCAATAACAATAGATATTTTGCTTTGCCTTTTTCTCGCTGTTTTTCCGTTTGCTGTATTTATTGCTGTATTTATTTATTGCTGTATTATTTGCTGTATTTATTTCTGTTTTGTTTTCTCGCTGTATTTCTGCCTCGTCGTTATGTTAATGAGGAGGGCTGCTTTCTAAGTCCAGCTCTACTATTGGTCAATAAACAGGAAAGAGAACGATCAGTGTGCAGATCGATTGAGCATGCCTGCGCTGCGGTCCTCTAGGAGATCTCCATATTTGAGAGGAAGTAAACATGTATCGTAGGATTGCTGAAGAATTAAGGCATGTTGCTAGCTTAGCTGAAAGTAATACAGTCAGTGATGACTATTTACTGTTTCCAGTCGATGTTTTGAGTGAGGCTGGTCCAGGTAGCTGCAGACACGGATACTGAAGCTGACTCATTAGTTGTCCAGATTTTGGAGGAAGTGGCTTGTCGTTTGAAGTATCTGTACTTTCTACTACACTACATTTCTATAATGTGTTGAGTTACAAGTTACATTCAAGTTGCAGCTTTTTGATTTGTCATTAGTTTGAAAGTAACTGATGTAAGAGGGGAGTTGGTCCATTGAACGATAATGTGTTTACTGCTGTTAAACTGACACATTGGTTTTACTTTGTGTTAAAATAAAAACTTTCAAAGGTTGAATCATTCCTCTTTCTAATGTTTGCTTAATGACATTTATCTCTGCATGTCATCCCTGAAATTCTGATGCACAGAAGAATCACAAGTCCAAGTGTGAACTGTGTCACAGAGTTATCACAATAAAGACATGTATTATCTGCAGCATTGTCCATTAAAATGACACAAAACTCTTAATGCATTGCAGAAAATAGACTTACAGTAGGTACACTTAATTATATTGGAGACCATTGCATTAGGTAATACATACAGCAAGTAATTTTACATTTACTTAGGTAAAAATATTAATATGGTACTTCTACTTTGAGCAGAGTACATTTTTGTTTGTTTATTTGTACTTTTACTTATGTACCTGACCTGTACAGTGTTTGAGTACTTTATCCACCACTGAGTGTCACATCAAATGTAAATTATTCAATGTGATACTGGTGGATTTTATAGCATGCTGTAGATAATGTTTTACGGTTCAAGTATCTTTATTGTCAATCGCATCACGTGGTACATGAGGTGGAACGACAGTTTGTACCGAAGTACTGGTACAACATCAAATTAAAGTGCATGTGTTTAGATGAAGCTCAACTGCTACCACACCAAAGTTTGAAAGTTAAAGCCTTACTGGAAATTACTTGTTTCAGGTTGTTTTTCTAAAAGATAATGAATGGTTAAAAGAATGTGAAAATGTAATGTTAAAATGGGACTAGACGCATTATTTTTTACTATACTAAATGAGTTTTCTAACTAATTCTTCAGATCCAGTGTGACTCATGTGAGAAATGGTTCTACGAGCGGTGCCTAGGTTTCAGTGACGAAGTCCTGGAACTAGCAAGAGGAAACAACTGGAACCGTCCGTTGTGTTCTTGAAACCAATGTTCAGTGCTCCAATATTGTGAGCCTTGGTACCCTTTTGTTTGAATAATGTAACTTTTTTCTCACAGTAACACAAAAAAGTATTTCTATTTTTATTGACCGTTGTAATTAACTTCGTTTCTGCACCTTCACTGGCTATTTTTCAGGTAAATTGTATGGAGACAGATTTCAG